>VZQC01000192.1:1230447-1310000 GCA_009823505.1 Rhizomys pruinosus | reverse complement strand
AAAAAAAAAAAAAAAAAAAAAAAAAAACAAAAGACATAGACTGGGAGAATGGATTAGGAAACAGAATCTATTTATATGCTGTCTACAGAAACCCATGTCACCCTCAAGGACAGACACCAACTTAAAGTGAAAGGATGGAAAAAAATATTCCAAGCAAATGGTACCAAAAAGCAAGCAGGAGTTGCTATTCTAATATCAGAAAAAATAGGCCTCAGAGTAAAAGTAATCAGAAGAGACAAAGAGGGCCATTACATCCTGATCAAAGGAAAAATTAACAATGAAGATTTCACAATCCTAAATGTTTATGCACCAAACTCAGGTGCACTGGACTTTATAAGCACAGTCCTTCAGGTCCTCAAGACACAGATTAATCCCAGCATGCTAATAGTGGGGGACTACAATACCTGACTGAGCCCCTTGGATAGATCAACTGGACAAAAAAAATCAGAGACTTCTGAACCGAACAATACAATATACTAAGTGGACCCCACAGACATCTACAGAATATTCTACCCAAACACCACTTTCTACTCACACCTCATGGAACAGTCTCCAAAATCGACCACATACTGGGACACAAAAGAAATCTCAACAAATACAAAAGGATTGAAATTATTTCATGCATTCTATCAGGCCATGGTGCAATGAAGCTCAATGTTAACACCAGAGTAAGACCACTAGCTACAAGAATACATGGAGAATAAACACTCCTCAATAATGAATGAGTCAGGGAAGAAATAAAGAATGAAATAAAAGTTTTCATGGAACTAAATAAAAAAGACAATACAACACAACAAAACCTGTAGGGTACTTTAAAAGCAGTCCTAAAAGGGAAATTTATAGCCCTAAGTGCCCACATTAAAAAACAGAAAGGGAGGGGCTGGAGAGATGGCCTAGGGGTTAAGAGTGCCAACCACTCTTACAGAGGACCCAGGTTTGATCCCCAGCACCAACACGGCAGCCGAGAACTGTCTGAAACTCTAATTCCAAGAGAACTCCAGTTCCAGGGGAGTCCGACACCCTCTTCTGACCTCCGCAGCATTGCACAACATTTGTTGCACAAACTTGCATGCAGACAGTACATTCATACACATACAGAAATAAATAAAAAAAATTAAAAAAAACAGAAAGGGAATAAATGATCTAATACTGCAGCTAAAAACACTTGAGAAACAACAACAAATAAACCCTAAACCCAACAGACAGGAATAAATAAAAATCAGAGCGGAAATCAATGAAATAAAAACAAAGAAAACAATACAAAGAATCAATGAATCAAAAAGCTGGTTCTTTGAAAAGATAAACAAGATAGACAGACCTCTAGCCCAGTTAACCAAAAGAAAGAAAGAGCAACTCCAAATCAATAGTATTCATGATGAAAAGGGAAACATCACAACGGACAAAGAAAAGATCCAGACAATCATATGAAAATACTTCAAAAACCTATACTCTAGTAAATTTGAAAACCTAAGAGGAATGAATGAATATCTGAAATCCTGGGAATCAACAAACCTTAACCAAGAAGAGATTGACAGTTTAAACAGACCCATAGTATTGAGGAAACTGAAAATGTAATAAAAAAACCTCCCAACTAAAAAAAGCCCAGGCCCAGATCATGTCTCAGCAAAATTCTGTAGAACATTCAAAGAGGTCTTACAACCATTACTAATCAAACTGTTCAGAAGGATACAAACAGAGGGAAGTTCCCCAAATTCCTTCTATGAAGCCAGCATCACTATAATAGCAAAACCAGGCAAAGGTACAAGCGAAAAAGAAAACTATAGACCCATCTCATTAATGAACATAGATGCAAAAATTCTCAACAAAATACTTGCAAATCTCATACAGACCCACGTCAAAAAGATCATTCATCATGACCAAGTTGGATTCATACCAGAGATGCAGGGATGGTTCAACATATGAAAATCAGTAAATATCATAAAACACATAAATGGACTGAAAGACAAAAACCACACCATCATCTCAATTAATGCAGAAGAACCCTTTGACAAGATCCAGCATCCCTTCATGGAGGACATTAAAGGAGTACTAATTGGAAAAGGGGAAGTCAAACTATCTCTTTTTGCAGATGATATGATAGTTTACCTGAAGGATACTAAAAATCCACCAGAAAACTCCTAGAAATGATCAAGAGTTTCAATAAAGTGGCAGGATACAAAATTAACTTAGAGAAATCAGTGGCCTTTCTTTACACCAACAACAAGCAACTGGAGAAGGAATATAAGGAGACCTTCCCGCTCACAATAGCCTCAAAAAAATAAAATACCTAGGAATAAACTTAACCAAAGACACCAAAAATCTCTACAACAAAAATTGTAAAGCCCTGAAGAAGGAGATTGAAGATGATATCAAAAGATGGAAGGACCTCCCATGCTCAGGGATTGGAAAAATTAATATGGTAAAAATGTCCATTCTACCCAAATTAATATACAGATTCAATGCAATCCCAATTAAAATCCCCAAGAGTTTCTTCACAGGCTTGGAAAAAAATCCTTAAATTCATATAGAAAAACAAAAGACCCCGAATAGCTAAAGCAACCCTGAAAGAAAAGTGCAATACACGGGGAATCACTTTACCAGACTTCAAACTATATTACAGGGCTATAGTCATAAAAACAGCTTGGTACTGGCACAAAAACAGACCAGTTGACCAATGAAACAAAATTGAAGATCCAAGTTTGAGCTCATACAGTTTCAGCCACCTCATATTCAAAAAGGGGCCAAAAAAGCTCAATGGAGAAAAGATAGCATCTTCAGCAAATGGTGCTGGCAAAACTGGATCATCATTTGTAGAACAAAATTAAACCCCTCCCTCTTACCCTGTACAAAAATCAACTCCAAGTGTATCAAATACCTTAATGTGAAACCTGAAATTCTGAAGGTGATAGAAGAAAATGTTAACTTCTGCTCGAAACAGTAAACTTCTGCATCAAGAATTTTGAGAGAGACTGAGAAAAAGATGAAAAACATGTTTGGCAGAATGCATGAGCTCTGGTGGGGTGGGGGGCAGGGAGAGGGGCACAGGTCTAGAATTGATTTGTAATGTAATTTGGTTTGTATGAAATGCACAGAGGTTCAATAAAACATTGGCTTAAAAAAAGAAAACGTTGGCAGCAACCTACAAGACATAGGTGTAGGAGAAGACTTTTTTTTTAATTTTATTTATTTCTGTATGTGTATGAATATACTTCCTGCATGCAAGTTTGTGTACCCGTGTCATGCAATAATGCGGAGGTCAGAAGAGGGTGTTGGATTCCCCTGGAACTGGAGTTCTCCTGGAATTGGAGTTTCAGATGGTTCTCGGCTGCCATGTGGGTGCTGGAGAAGACTTTCTAAATCAGACAGCAGCTGCACAAAAAAATAAGGTCATCAGCTGACAAGTGGGACCTCATCAAACTCAAAAGCTTCTGTACAGTGAAAGAAACAATCAAGGAATTGAAGAGAAAACCCACAGAGTAGGAGGAACCCTTCACCAGTGATACATCTGACAGAGCATTAACATCCAGAATATATAAACTACTCAAAAAACAAAGATGTAAGAAAACAAATGACCTACTCAAAAGATGGAGTAAAGAGCTGAACAGAGACTTCACCAGTGAGGAGGTAAAGATGGCTGAGAAACATCTTAAAAAGTGTTCAACATTGTTAATAATTAAGGAAATGCAAATTAAAACCATTCTAAGTTATCATCTTACTCCGATAAGACTGGCTAAGATCAAGAAAACAAAAGACACCAAATGCTAGAGAGGTTGTGGGGAAAGGGAACACTCATCCACTCCTGGTTGGAATGTAAACTCATACAACCACTATGGAAAGCAATGTGGAGAACCCTTAGAAGACTCAAAATGAGCCTACCACATGACCTAGTCATTCCACTCTGGGGTATATACCTACAAGACATCCTACCACAGAGATACATGCACATCCATGTTTATTGCAGCTCTCTTCACAATAGCGAAGAGCTGGAACCAACCCAAATGCCCCTCAACTGATGAATGGATAACAAAAATGTGGTCTATCTACACAATGGAGTACTACTCAGCGGTAAAGAGAGCTGAGACCATAAATGGATGAAACTTGAAGCCGTTATGATAAGTGAAGTAACACAGTCCCAGAAAAATAAATGATGAATGGTATCCCTCATTTGTGGATGCTAGCACCAAACTGCAGTTGAAAGGCAAGATGAGTAATGTTATTGCTATATTTCTTTTTATCTGAAAGCAACTGTGCTGTTATAATGTGAATCTTTTAATGGGCAGTAGAATTAACTTACCACTTATTTTCAGACATTGTAATTACTGTATGTGGGTGGAAGGTATGTATTCATATTTTAATCTAAAATTAAAGGGAAAAATGTGAATTACTAAACATATTTTGGAATTAACATACAGTTTATTTTCAGAGGGCATAATTTTGTATATATGTCATGTTTGTATAGGCATATTTTGGAACAATACAAATGGGAGGGAACAACAACATAAGGACTGGGTCAAAGAACTAACTGATGCAGTTAAATTATGCCCAAAATAATAAACCTCTACAGAGAAAAACTTTAAAAAGACTGAGAAAAAGATGCAAGACATGTATGGCAGAATGCATGAACTGGGGTGGTATGCGGGCAGAAATTAGACTGAAAAATTATGTATGAAATATACAAGGGGGCTAGAGAGATGGCTCAGCAGTTAAGAGCTGACTGCTCTTGCAGAGGACTGGGGTTGGATTCCCAGCACCCACATGGTGGCTAAGAACCATCTTTAAGCTGGTCATTAAAGGTGGCACATGCCTTTAATCTTAGCACTTGTGAGGCAGAGGCAGGCTGATCTCTGTGAGTTCAAGGCCAGCCTGGTCTACAGAGTGAGTTCTAGGACAGCTGGGGCTATAGGGAGACCCTGTCTCAAAAAAGAAAAGGAAAGAAAGAAATATATAAAACATCAATAAAAGTATTTTATTAAAATAAAAGAAAAAATAACTAATATATGTACCATCTATTGAATGAGAACAATAAGACCACCCGTTAGAGCGTTCTCAGGAAGATGAAGTGTTACCTGCTTTTGACAAAAAGCAGTAGGATCTGAATTTACCACTCAGCTAGTATTTGTTTCCTCTTGTGAGGTGAGATTCACTGAGACATTGTATTAGTTACTTTTCTGTCCCTGTGATTAAGCACTGTAACCAAGGACTTCATAAAAGGAAGAGTTTATTTGAATTTATGGTTCCAGGGGAATTAGGGTCCATTATGCTGGGAAAGCATGGTGGCATGGGGTGCCAAAGCAGGAGCAGAAAGCAGAGACTCACATCTTCAAGCAGGCACAGGAAGCCAGAGCACGACTGAGGATCCAGAACTCTCGAAGCCCTCCCCCAGTGACCACATCCTCTCACATGGCCACACATTCTAAGACCTCCCAAAACAGCACCACTAACTGGGGACAAAAAGTAAAAAAATAGTTGAAGTATATGGGGGACATTCTGATTCAAACCACCACAGAGAGACATACAACTTTTGTCCACAAACCTGTAGGAGGTCTTTAAGAAGACAGCTTTGGAGCATCGTCTGTTTCCATGCCTACCCATGGATGAGAAGTTTCTATGGATCTTTGTATGGGCTGCTTCATGCACTGGGAATGAGATGGGGGTAGAGAAGGCTAAGTTAACTTTCATCACTATAACAAAATGCTTGAGATAATCAACGTATAAAGGAGGAAGTCTAGTGGGTTTGGAGGCTTCAGTACATGGCTGGTCGGCCTTGGAGATTTTGGGTTTGTGGTGGGGCTGCACACCACGGCAGGAACACGTGATAGAACAAACCATTCATTTCATGTTTGGGATGCGAAACAGAGAAGAAGCGACCAGGATCCCCAAATCCTATTCAAGAGCATACACCTAATGACTTAAAGATTTGGCCCCACCTGCTGCTGTCTCCAACAACCTTCCAATAATGCCCTGTGCTAATGGCTAAGCTTTCAACACATGGGCCTTTGGAAGACACTGCAGATACAAAATAAAGCAGGTGGCTCTGCAGGCTGACTCCGTCATTACTTGCTGTTCTTTTTAGAATTTTCTCAAAATGAGAAGCATCAATGATCCAGGGATAAAAAGCTCCTGGCTGGGGCCATCAAAGCCAGTGGCCAGTGGTGGTCTCTGAAGAGGACACTCTCCCTCCTGCCTGAGTTAAATAGTTGCAAAAAGGATATGATAGGACTTTTGTTAATTTCACTATGGACTCCTCTGTTTCGGCCTCCCCAGTGCTCGGATTACAAGCACCCACCACCGTACTTAACATTTTACTTGTTTTATTGGCTTCGGGGTCTCAAACTCAATCCCTCATTCTTGCAAGACAAGTACTTTACCAACTACACAATCTCCCAGTCCTTAATAGTATTTTTTTAAAAAACCTGAGCCATGGGGCTGGAGAGATGGCCTAGCGGTTAAGAGCGCCGACCGCTCTTACAGAGGACCCGGGTTCGATCCCCAGCACCCACATGGCGGCCGAGAGCCGTCTGAAACTCCAGTTCTAGGAGAACTCCAGTTCCAGGGGAATCCGAGACCCTCTTCTGACCTCCGCGGCATTGCACGACACGGGTGCACAAACCTGCAAGCAGACAGTACATTGATACACATACCGAAATAAAAAAAAAATTAAAAAAAAAATCTATTACTACAACACATACCACAAATAATCAACTTATGAAGAGGAAGTTTTACTTTGCCTCATAGTTTTGGATGTTCTAGTACATCGCTTGTTTTGGGCCCTGTGATAGGGAAGAGCCAGATGGTGTAGAGCATTGATTAGAGAAAAACTCACACACTTCATGACCAGAGAGAAAAAGAGATATGGAGAGATCAGAGTCTGGCTGTCTTTCTTGTGAGTATTCTTATCCAAAATATCTGAAGGCCTTAAGCTAGGCTCCACCTCCTAAAGATTCCATTGACTATCAGTAGCTTTGCAGATGGGGTCAAGGCCTTAACACACAGACTATTCACAGCCCTTAGCCCTTATCTAAACCAGGATATATTTACTTCATTTAGTGAGAAAGTTCAATGTGTGATATGTTATTAAAGAAAGANATATATATATATATATATGTGTGTATACATATGTGCAGGCAAAGCATTCATACATATAAAATAAAAATAAATTTTTTTTGAACTTTTTGAGACAGGGTCTCCCTGTAGCACCAGCTGTCCTGTAACTCGCTCTGTAGACCAGGCTGGCCTTGAACCCACAGAGATCCGCCTGCCTCTGCCTCCCAAGTGCTAGGATTAAAGGCGTGCGCCACCACGCCCAGCAGCACATGGTTTTGGCGCTGTGGTCGCTCATGCTCAACTCAGAATAAACCATTTCCTTTAAAGCAGAGTTGTTTTTCACTTTCGGGTGAAAGAATGAGATGCTGCTTCCCTTTGGTCACATTTTATTAGGTGGAAAACTGTTTTCCGAAGTCCCGACAGTCCTATCCTTGGGTCTCTTTGGTTAAGATGGAGGTCATCCAAATATTGTAGCTACAGAGGAGGCTGAAGAAGGAGGCTTCCAGCACCCCCAGCCTTTGAAGTGGCAGGAAGCTCTGCATGCGGGGCGGGGAGTACTAGGAGACGTGTAGAAGGTAATGCATGCTGCGCAGTGCCTGCGCTACTCAGAGCTCTGTGTATGTCAGCTGTCCTCTCATTCCACCATTACAAACTCAGCAATTACCTTCCGCAATTCCAATATGGGTCCTGGAAGCAGTCTCTGTCCCAAGACCCTAGGTGAGGAACCATTCTTCAGCTAATGAACACCTGCAGGTGTCTGACCCTTTAGACCCAGAGACGCTAAAAACAGCCTCAAGGCCTTGGCTTCCTCTCTCCTCTGGAACAAAGCCAAGAATCTGTGGACAAGGCCAGGCAGCTACACCTTGATGAAAGATTTCCAGACCTCACTGGTCTTCCAGCATTGGAACTGTGGGATGTCTTTGTAACCCAGATCTCCAGGGCAGAATGGCCATATGGAGAATTCCTACCTGCCAAGGAGACTGGTTTGCTCATTACTGAAGCCCCACTGAGCAGTAATGAACCATTCTCCTGGGCAGTCACATTTCCCCTCCCCAATTAGCAACATATAGGTCTAATCCGGTCAAGGGCAAGTTCGGGGCACCTTTTAGAATCTTCACAACTAGAGTAGTTCCTTTGGAATGTAGCTTGAAATAAGTCAGCCTAAGAGAACTGAAATTGTATGTCATATCTAGTTTTTAAAATTGTTGTATAGTATTCTAATTTGGGGGGGCTTTTTTGAGACAGGGTCTCCCTGTAGCTCCAACTGACTTGAAACTCACTATGTAGACCAGACTGGCCTTGAACTCGGAGATATCTGTCTGCCTCTGCCTCCCGAGTTCAGGGATTAAAGGCATACACTACTAGACCCGGCCAGTATTTTAATTTTTGACAATACACATGAGGACAGTGCATTGTGGTCACATTCATCCCTCAATACCTTCTCCTTCTCTTTTCCACTCTTGTTGACCCCTTTCTTCTCCCCAAATAGCTCTCTTCCTACTTTCACATCTTTTTTTTTTAATGTGTGTGACTCACTGAGGGTTGCTTACATTGACCATAGGGTGTTAGGGTCCAGGGGTCCCACCAGAACACTAACGAGCCAGACAGCTTCTTTTCACGAAGTTTATTTAGAAAAAAAAAAAGACCAATTGCAAAGTTTATTTAGAAAAACGACCAAATTGATAACTGATGCACCAGGGATACTTCCTCACTACACACAGATAGGGGAGCCACCCCGGGAAGTCTAAACAAGTTTTTAAAGGCAAAAAACACATCCCGGTAGTTCTTGGGTTAGTTATTGCAGGAGGCTATTTGAGTTAACTAACTTTATGGTTCCATTCTTCTCCTGTTATCTCAGAGAGCAGAGGAGATGGTCTCTTCTCCTGTTATTTTACTGTTGATTCATCCCTACTGCTCTCCTGTTTATTGTTGAAACCACTGGTTCCAGGGTCAATTCAAGTAAACACCACCTGCCTGCTTAGTTCAGCTTTTTGTGTTTCCAAGTAATCCTAGAACAATATAGAGGTCTTCCTAAAGAAAAGGAGTTGCTATGGGCAGACTGCTAGTTCTCTTCAAGGGCATTTGCTGGAGCATGGACAACCTTTAGTGGCTATACCATCGGAGAAAGTGACTCCCTCTCCCCTGGCTACCATTAATTGCCAATAGCTCCTTGGGGAGGAGATGGGTATTGCCTGCCCTTCCCCCACCCATGATGGAAGGTTGCAGGGCCCAGTCTTGCAGGTCATGCAGGTTACTGTGTGTTCATGATTTCAATGGCCATGTCATCCAGAAGACAGTATTGCATGGCACGTGTCTTTAGCCTTTGGCTTTTACACATCTATTAATTAATCTATATTGCTTAAAGTTAGAAAACAATGCACCCATATCACAGAAAACATGACAAATAGAGAAAAGATGAAGAAAAACTCCACTAACAAACTCAAATATTATTGTAATTTTGGTATAATTTCTTCCTAACACTTTCTGCTTATTTCAAGTGTTTTAAAGATTTACAACCATGGCACACATACTGTTTCACCTATTCTTTCAAAGAAAATTTAAGAAGTCTTTACTGAGTATGCATTATAGCACTGGGTTCAGTATGAGACACTAAGAATTCTATGGAGGGGTGGAGCTAGAGAGATGTCTCAGTGGTTAAGAGCATTTGCTGTTCTTACAGAGGATACAG
Organism: Rhizomys pruinosus; assembly: GCA_009823505.1. Lineage (NCBI taxonomy): Eukaryota > Metazoa > Chordata > Mammalia > Rodentia > Spalacidae > Rhizomys > Rhizomys pruinosus. The sequence goes on along the minus strand of VZQC01000192.1, from coordinate 1,300,267 downwards.
GTTCAGTTCCCAGCATCCACAGGGCAGGCAGCTCACAATCATCTGAAACTTCAGCTTCAGAGGATTCAGTGCCCTCTTCTGGCCTCTGCCTGGTACTGCAGGCACATGATGCATATACCACACATACACACAGGCATGTGCACACACATAATTTAACAAAGAATTCAATGAAAAGTAAGACGGGCAATGTTAAATATCCAGGGAGGACATTGTGACAGATAGTTGAAAGCAAATATAAGACATACATTATACAGAATTGTTAGGATAATCCCCAAACTAGATTTATAGAAGATACTCAAGGAAAGCTTCCTGGAGGAGGGGTTCTTGGACATAGAGATGCTCAGAAGTGTGCTTAGTCAGGAGGAATTTGGAAGGTGTTCTTTTAAAAAAACTATTATTTTTATTTTATGTGTGTGAGTGTATTGCCTACATATTTGTAAGTGCACTCATCTTGTGAGATGCCCATGGAAGTCAGAAGAGGGTGTCAAAGCCCCTGGAACCAGAGTTACAGACAGTTATTAGATGCCGTGTGGCTACTGGTAATTGAACCAAGTCCTTTCCAAGAGTACCCAGTGCTCTTAGCCACTTAGTCACCCAGTCAACATCCTGGAGGATGTTCTGTACAGAAGGAAAAGTATGTTTCATGGTAGGGGAAGACCCACATGGTTCTTGAGGGATATGTCATGACATCAACTCAGCATAATGGGAGCCTAGACTGTCATGGACTGAACTATGCTCTCCAAATCCATGCATTGAAGCCATAACCTTCAGTGTGGATATATTTGGAGACAAGCCTTTTAGGATATGATTCAGGTTAAATGGGACGCTAGGGAGAGGACCTACTCCAGTAAAGCCCAAGGCAAGGAAAAGAGGAAAGATCACACAAGGATGCATGATGGGGTGGCTGGCTACAAGCCAGGAGAATGGAAGCTGGCTCTGCCCACACCTTGATCTTACACTTGTAGCCTTTATGACCTTTAATTTGAAACTATGTGTTGGAGCCTGGTGGGGTCGTTAGTGGGTACACAGCTGAAGGCAGTGATTCTCCTTTTCTCTGAATCTATAGGTAGCAAATAGTTCAGCAGTGGGGAGTGGGCCCCACCTCCATCCATGCCTGACTGTTGATAGGCCTCATGCCTATTCTTAGGCAGACCCAGTACAACAACTTGACTTCTTAAACATTTCTCTGCCATCATTTACAGGTATATTTTTGACATCACAGTATCAGATGTAAACAAATTTGCTCTGTACTTCAAATACGTCCCATGTGACAACACAGATCACTGTCACCCTGGGAGAAAATTTGCTAAATGCAATTAGGCCTTGTTTCCTAGGCCCTGGAGAACGGGGCCACTTGCCTGCCCCCTTCTCTGTCTGGATACCAAGCCTACTCTGCAGAGAGTTTTGTCTCTAGGAGATTCAAGGAGCAACTGTACATGATGTACTCATCTAGTGCCAACAGGCTCTTCAGTTCCTCTCTGTAAATTGAAACCCTGTAATTTTTATGTTTCAGAAAAATAAATTGTACTGTGTACACTCAGTTATATTCTCTTCACATTTTCAGTAGCAGGAGATGGCAGAAAACATTTCATTCTCTTCCTACAAGTTGCTATGATCTCCTAAGGTATTTTTAAAGTTTGTTTTGATATTATTTTTGAAGTGAATATAGTCTCCTTTGAAGCTTTAAAGATAAGACTTTCAGACATTAAAAAAAAAAACAGAGAAAAAAAGAATAGCTAATTGTTTATCTGTTTTGTTTGGAGGAAAACAGAAAGGAATAAAATGCCAAAATATCAAAATTCTGTGCCTGCCACATTTAATTTTTCTAAAATGGAGAATGGCCCAATGGTCTGAGTTCTAACATTAAAATATTTGCTTTCTGCCTACCTCTGGTCTCTGAACATAATGCAGTTACATAGAGTCAAGAGGCCTCAGTTCTAACACCATTCTTATGTCAGTGGAAGACGCCAGAGTTTCTTTTCAGAAATCAAGGCCAGACTACCAAAAGAAGTTCCTAAGGAAAGGGACGCCGCATTCTAAAACAGTCCTTGACCCAACTTAACAATGGACGTGGGACAAATGCTTTCCTTCAAGTATACAAGAGGAAGAGTGACCCCCACGGGGGATGTCAATCTCAAATCTCCACAAAGCAAGTATAGTAGGTTACACAAGAAAGATCAAGAGACTTCCTATGTGGATAGAGGACCCTTCTCTCTGCAAAATTGCCCAGATGACTAAGTAAATAGGGGTGTTTACCAGCATCCTAGGTGGGACTGTACACATGGAGGGACATAATATAAAAAGTCGGACTCCCCTATATAGAGGTCATGCTGGATGCAGGTCAAGAAGCTTCACAGTTAGGAACCAATTGCACATGCACGGCAGGAAGGATGGGTTGTCCTTGAGAACAGTAAGTGACTTTCCGTGTGGGGGAGGAGAGACTGCACCTCCGCCCGTGCCTGCTGCTCTCGTCACAAGGAAGTCGGGACACCATCTTGCTAAAATTAAATCAGGCCTTTCTACTTTCAGCCCGCCATGTGGGCTGGGCATGAACCAGGTCAAGGTGCTAACATAATTATGGTGATGAGCTGGTGGCCGGCCATCGTGCCTTCACTCTGACTCATCTGCTGTCATGCCCGCCAGGTGACCCGACTCTCTCCTTGGCACTTTGCCATCAGGAGAGGAAAATTCCCATGACAATCAGTTGGAGAAGGTCACAACTCACGAAGGAAAAGAAACACTAGCTTCAATAATTTTCCTGCATCTTTGGGACATTCTGGGGGTCCATGATTTTCTGAGGGGACAGCTGTCGGATTCCCAAAGGGGCATGAAGGTCTAGCACAGGACCCGACCCTTCATATGTACTCTTAAATTCATATCCTCCCCTTGCCAGCTTTTTCTCTAAATATTTTACTTATTGTTTTTATTTTATGTGTATAAGTATATTGCCTATATGTATGTAAATGCACCTGCATCATGCAGTGATTGTGGAGTTCAGAAGAGGGTGTTGAATCCCCTGGAACTGGAGTTATGGACAGTTGTTAGCCGCCATGTGGGTTCTGGGTCCTCTGCAAGAGCAGCCGGTGCTCTTAACTGCTGAGCCATCTCTCCATCCCCCGTTCTCTTTTTCTTACAACCATTTCTAGTTCCCACCTGATTAGTATTATTAATGACCCACCCAACTCTTTCTAAGATTGGACTCACCTGCTAGCTGTCTCGATGGCTTGGATCTCCTAGACCGTTCTATTGTACCTCTCCAGGATGTCAGAACATCTTGATCTTGAAAAGAGCTAGATGTCCTCTGAATAAAAATAACCATAATGCTCATGTGAGGCTCAAGGCAACAACATGCCTCAGAGTGTGCAGGAAACTTCCTATGAGGGAGACAACTCATTCTGCTGAGTAAAGACAGAGAGCTGGAGGGCTCTGCCATACAAAACTCCAGATCAAGATTCCATTTCAATTGTTAGACTCTGGTCACTTGTTCCATCACTTCTCCTTCATTCATCTTATGTTACCCCCCCCCACACACACACACCGTGGGGGATGAGCTGAGGTCACCCACCTGGGCACAGAGCACAACACCTGATGCTTTGATAGATGCTGGGAGCAGTCCACAGAGCTTGGATCCGGGACTTCCCAGGACCACCTGAAGCACAACGAAGAGCTGGAACCAACCCAAGTGCCCCTCAACTGACGACTGGATAGAGAAAATGTGGTACATCTACACAATGGAGTTCTATGCAGTGGTAAAGAAAGATGACATCATGAGCTTTGCAGGTAAATGGATAGAACGAGAAGATATCATGTTAAGTGAACTAACAAAGTCCCAGAAAAACAAATGATCCTTCACCTGTGGATGCTAGCACCAGTTACCTAGTTGTAAAGCAAACTGAGCAATGTTAATATTATATTCCTCGTGATCTGAAAACAACTGTGCTCTTATATTGTGAGTCCCTTAACAGGTTCTAGAACTAAGCTACCATTTATTTTCCAGAGTTAGGAATTTTTGGTATATGGATGGAGGGTATGTATACATATTTTAGAGTAATATAAGATCAAAGGAATGAGGAAAAGCCTGTTTTGTCATGACATTGTGTCTGACCACCATATTTATTTTATGGGAGTGCTTCTTAGTATTTCTTGTGCAGGGCTGCTTGAACTTTTGTCCAAGTCTTTTCTAAAATATTACACAGTAGTTAAAAGTATCAGGCTGGTGTAACTTAGCCTTTCTGGGTGTTTAATGACCATATCAATGCCCATACCAATTTGGCAGAAGGTCTTAAGGGATAACTTTGTTCCTTGCCTTCAGAGGTAAACTAAGTCCCAGGGGACTATGCATGGGGGCATCTCTTGAAATGTCCTGCAAATGTGAGTCACCAGTCTTCCTGTGCAGAGAGGTCTTGGAGATCCACTAATGGGACTTCAGTCAGTGTCCAATCTATAAAGAGGAAAGTCTGCTCATGCTTCAAAAAGGGAAGCCTGGTCTAGCAAGATCTGACTTTGTCCTCGAGTGGATGGAACTAGTGATTGAAAAGCCAAAAGGAGCCAGGGGACCCCCCACCAAAACCTGAGTGACCCTTGAAGAACAGATCCTCAAGTGACCTTGAGAAAACAAAAACCTTGGTTAATTTGGGCTAACTGTGTGGCCTTAAACATCCAAAAGGAAAGTATAACCAGAAATAAATAGTAAGGCCTGAGAAATTGTACTTGAGGTATAAAACTTGAGATCTTAGTAAAAAGACAAAAAGTTAAGAGAGAGAGAGAGAGAGAGAGAGAGAGAGAGAGAAAGAGCACAGTTGTTTTGCCTGTCTTACTGGCAAGTGCAGCTACCCTGTGGCTGCCACTGCTTTTGCCATCCTTCAAAGACATGAGACACAGCTTTTCAACCTTCCAATGTGGACTGAAGACTCATGTCTCTCCAAGAAACTGTGAACCTCTACTCAAAACAATAAACTGCATTGAAAATTTTGAAAGAGACTGAGAAAAAGATGAAAAACATGTTTGGCAGAATGTATGAGCTCTGGTGGGGTGGGGGCAGGGTAGGGCATGGGTCTAGATTTGATTTGAAAATTTGTATGAAATACACAAACCTTCAGTGCCAGATGGGGACTGCTGAGACATCCAACTTGTGGACTGAGCTACTACTGGAGTTTCCGCTTCTTCAGAGTATAGACTGCCATTGTTGGACTACCCAGGCTGTATCATGGAGACCAACATAGGAGGATCAAGACAGGACTTGGTGCTTACTGGACCTCATCTGGTGACCTTGGGAAGGGAAAACCCCAGTGTAGAGCACAAATGCAGAACTGATGGTGGTTTGAGCTTGCCAAGGAAGAGCCTTCAAACATGACATCTTTCAGCCTAATTAAGAAAAAAAGTCATAAGCTGAAGATGCTAAAATTTGGTATATGTGGCAGCATATATGCATATTTCAGAGTATGCATATTGGAAGGAATCACAACAACAACAAGACTGGGTCAAAGAGCTGACTGAAACAGTGAACTTCTGTTCAAAACAGTAAACTTCTGCATCGAAAATTTTGACAGAGACTGAGAAAAAGATGAAAAACATGTTTGGCAGAATGCATGAGCTCTGGTGAGGTAGGGGGACAGGGAGGGGGCATGGGTCTAGATTTGATTTGAAAATTTGTATGAAATGTGCAAAGCTTCAATAAAAAATGGCTTTGGAAGGAAAAAAAAAGAAAGATGCTGGGAGGGCTGACCTCGATGTGCACGCCTTTAATCCTGGCAGAACAGAGGCAGGGCAGAGGTGAGTTCCAGGCTAGCTGGAGCTACAGGGAGACGAGAGAGAGAGAGAGAGAGAGAGAGAGAGAGAGAGAGAGAGAGAGAGAGAGAGAGAGAGAGATGAATACCCAGGAGATCTCGGAGCTTCAACTAGACTGGCTGTCCGCAGGTCTTCAAGCCATAGTAGAATCTTATAGCCCAGGGTCTGATCCTCAGACTGCATTGGTAGAATTTTCTTAATGTTTTTGAGCCTCACTTTCCTAATGTAAATGCTATTTTTATAGTGATAAATTGGGATTATACATACCCAATGCTTGTTTGACCCAGGGTCCACTACTATCTGCTGTCCACAAATGCTTGGCGGGAGAAGAAATCATGAGAGTAGTAATTGCTAACCCAGTTACCAAAAAAAAAGAAAGAAAGAAAGAAAGAAAGAAAGAAAGAAAGAAAGAAAGAAGAAAGAAAGAAAGAAAGAAAGAAAGAAAGAAAGAAAGAAAAAGAAAGAAAGAAAGAAAGAAAGAAAGAAAGAAAGAAAGAAAGAAAGAAAGAAAGAAAGAAAAATCTGACCACGTGTAGCATACACTGTAGATGACCATCCGCCCTTTCCACAGTAGGGATATTACACATCTGCATGGGAGCTCAGTGGCAGTGTCACCCGTGCCTGGGGAGCTAGTTAGACATTAAGAGGAATAAAGCTAAGACGCTTGATAGTTCAAAGCCACCAGTGCCTTTGCAGGGCTAGCCATGTGAGTGCCAACCAGCTGTGTGGCACAGGCATGCCAAGTCCCTGTCCTCGTGTTATTTGAGGTTGCACACACACATTGCCTTTCTAGGATGCATCCTTCCTTCAGCCTGGCCAGCTGCTATCTAAGTAGTAGGTGGTCCTGCAAATCACCTAGCCTGGTTATTTCCGGGCCTCCTTGGCAGCTGAATTCATAGAGTTCCTTGAGGTAGGGGAGTTTGCAGGTGGCTGTGGTCCCTGCCCGTCGCTGGCTTTTTAGAATAAGATTCTCGTGGAGTCACCCCGTTGTTTCCTGACTTTGAGCTGAAGTTCTATGGGCTTTTGCTTGTAGAGCTCTATGCACTGAGTACCGGCCCTCGGGAATTCTTATCCTCCAAGGAGGAGCTTGCTGTGGTCTGAGGAAGAAGGTGAAGGGAGGTGCAGAATGCTGAGGGTCCGAGGATGCCCAGCAATCAGGCCTTTGATCCTTTCCATGCTTATGCACACACACTTTAAGAAATTTCTGGCATTTGTCTGTCATTCCTAACTTGAAATGTATATTTCTCGGTGATCTAGTGTCATATTGTGGTTGACTTGTATATATACTCATGAGACTATCATGAAACATTTTAAAATTTATTATATTTTAAGAGATTCACAATATAAGAGCACAGTTGTTTTCAGATCACATTGATGTTGCTTGCTCAGTTTGCTGTACAATTAGGTAATTGGCACTAGCATCCACAGATGAGTGATCCCATTTCATCGTTTGTTTTTCTGGGACTGTGTTACTTCACTCAGCATGATACCTTCTAGTTCCAGCCATTTACCTGCAAAGCTCATGATGTCATCTTTCTTTACCACTGCATAGAACTCCACTGTGTAGATGTACCACATTTTCTCTATGCACTCGTCAGTTGAGGGGCACTTGGGTTGGTTCCAGCTCCTTGCTATTGTGAAGAGAGCTGCAATAAACATGGCTGTGCATGTATCTCTGTGGTAATATGAGTCTTGTGGATACATGCCCAGGAGTGGTATGGCTGGGTCAGGTGGCAAGTTCATTCCAAGTCTTCCAAGGGTTCTCCATACTGCTTTCCATAGTGGCTGTATGAGTTTACAGTCCCACCAGCAGTGGATGAGTGTTCCCCTTTCCCCACAACCTCTCCAGCACTTGGTATCATTTGTTTTCTTGATCCTAGCCAGTCTTATTGGAGTAAGATGATATCTTAAAGTGGTTTTGATTTGCATTTCCTTAATTATAAGCGACATTGAACACCTCTTTTTTTAATTTTCATTTTTTTTATTGATGATTTGTGTATTTCATACATCATTTTCCAATTCAGTTCAGGCATATTTCCCTTTCCCTTTCCCCACGCCACCCCACCCCATCCCAGATCATGCATTCTGCCATAACTGTCCTGCATCTTTCACTCAGTTTTTTTTTCATTTTTTAACAATAAGTGATAATTTATGAGTACAAGCATCCTTCATGTAAAACCAGTTTGCAAGCAGTTGTGCCCAAACCCACACAGCCCATGGGTCCCACCCTCCAGCAGGGGGGGCTTGTATGTTCAATCAAGTTGATCAAATGAGTGTCCAGACTACATTGCTGTAGTTTCACCATTCACCCCAATAGCAGCCCTTACATTCTACCATGCCCCCTCTTCCGCAGATTGTTCCCTAGGCTTAGAAAAGGGGCACAGGTGGATGAGAAGCAAAACAGTCTACTTTCTCTGGAGCTGTTGTCTTAGACTCTGGTCAATTCTGGCTGTTTCCTTTCATGGGCTGACAGTTTGTCCAGGAATAACCTTTTGATCCTACTAATGAAGCAAAAGCAATTAGATATATAGGGATTTAAACAGTACTAATTGTTATGGTAGGTTATTTTGGTATAGACACAGATGTTTGGATGGTATGTTAATCCATGAATTACATTGTTTTCTGTTAAATATGACAGGGTCTTACTATGGCTTATAACATCCCCTAACCATTAGAGGATGTAAGCTTGTGGCATCAGCCGTGGGTTATTCCTCCAAGGAGAGAACCAATAGCCAGTTAGATTTGGGATATACAGGTATATGGCTGCCTCTGCTGCACAGTATTTCCAGGCAGGTGAGGTGTAGCTGGTGCTGACGGAGGAGTCTTGCTTGACTCAAGGAGACCCATATTTGCTTTATTAGTTTAGTGGCCTTTGGTAACACTCTCTGGTATTCCAGAGGCCATCTGTACACTTGCATGTGTGGTCTCAATACATCTTTCCCATGTTAACATCAGGTCTTCGACAGCAGGGCCTCATTGCCTCTCTTCTTGCAGGTATCCCAGATTAGAGGCAAGGAGCCTTTACCTTTTGTGGGGGCTTGGATTCCCTGGCCAACAGCTCCTTGGTAGAATAATCCATTGCTGATGTCAGAGCTCCTGTATTAATATATCTTGCTTAAGTGCATAGCTTAAGGAGACTTTAGTATTATATTTGGTTCTGAATAGAGAATAATCCTTTTCACAGTTTCTATGTCTATTAGTCAATTAAAGAAGGCCGTTTTACCGGTTTTATAAGAGATTACCTCTATAACAGTTGGCTCCGATTTACAGTTGGAGAATGACCTCATCATCATCACATTTCTCCTTATTCTATGGGGGGGAGGTAAGAAAGTCTCTCATATTAAAACCTTTGTGGCACCTGGAAGGTAAGTTTCGTTAGGACTCATTATAGTTGTTACAAGTAGGATCCAGAGAGGGGTTTGATGTTTATAGCAATCTGAGGCTTCCCAAGTTAATCACATACAGTCACCCAAAACAGCATGGGTGAATCTGATGAAATCTGTGCCTTGATTCCACCCTATAAGTATGTATAATACAACTGCCTTCTGGAGACTCATGGGTCAAAAAACAAAAACCTAAAAAAAAAGGGGGGGGATACAGATAGATATGAAACCTTTTTGTCAAAATCCTTGCAATTCAAATCTTAAAACTAACTACAGGAAAAGATTTGTATGTTCCAACAGGTCAAAATGTTACCAACTTAACAGCTGAGAAAGAAAAGATACAGCTTTGCATTGAGTAGGATGTACCAGAAAGTTCCAACAGAAAGATTGGCCCGTCTAAACATTGAAAGGACATTGAACACTTCTTAAGATGTTTCTCAGCCATCTCTAATTCCTCCACTTGTGAAGTCTCTGTTCAGCTCTTTGCTCCATCTATTGAGTGGGTCATCTGTTTTCTTTCTTCTTTGTTTTTTGAGTAGTTTATATATTCTGGAAATCAATGCTTTGTCAGATGTATCTGCAGTGAAGGTTTCCTCCCACTCTGTGGGATTTCTCTTCACTTCCTTGATTGTTTCTTTTGATGTACAGAAGCTTTTGAGTTTAATGAGGTTCCATTTGTCAATTGTCAACCTTAATCATGAAACTTTTATACTATTGGTAACCCCAAATCAGACACAGGGTCATATTTACAGCATGGAAGTTGACAAATGCTGAAATCATAGTGTTTGTCTTTGAAGAACATACTTGTCTGGTCCAATAGACGGCTTTTCCCCCCCTGAACTCCAGATATCCACAGCCCAATGAACCTTACCATATGGATGACTCAATGGCACTTCAAGCACAAGCAACTCCAAATTGAACTCAATTTCATTTCCCCACCAACATTGCTGTCCTGTTATGTACTATCTGCTTTGATCACTGGCACCAAAAGAGGCCAAAGAGTCAAGAAATTCTGATGACAAAAGCATGAGTCACAGGCTTCTGTGGAGGGATGACTTCAGCTAAGGGGGTGGGCGTGGGGGGGTGCTTCCTCTCTGGGCAGTCAGAGGCCAAGTGACAGCTCACAAGTATGCTGATACATGCTCTGAGGCTTGGGGGTCAAGCTCCTTTTCTCTAAGTAAAGTAAGTATGGAGACCACTTTGCCTTTTAGAGGATGGGGCAAATGAGTGCTCCAACGATCACTCCAAAGGGCACAGAAAGAGTCTGGAAAGGATTCAGTTATCTATATAGCACACAGACAGTTGAATAGAATATGTATAGTTTCTATTTTACCCTTTGTTTTTCTTTTTTAACTTTTTAATAAGTTTATTTGGCTGCTGGTTCCAGAGGCCCCATGTGTAAGGGTCCCAACTGGTCATGAGCTTCTTGAACATCGCATGGTCAGAAGGAAGGGAGCATGCAGGTCTACGCATGCTCTTCTCATGAAGGGGATTCAATTATGGTGGCTCCACACTAATTACTTTTAATCTAAACCTAATTACTTCACAGAAACTCTACAGAGTGAAATTCCATTTCCACTTTCTTTTTGTATAAATTTATATTGACATTTTGTATTTCATATATAACATCTCAATCGGTCTTAATCACCTTCATACCCCATTCTGCATTGGCACGCTGCCACAGCCCGCCCCCACGCACTGGAATTCATATGTTATGTCATATGTTTTAAGGCCTATTGTGCTAAGTTAATCTCCCCAGCCATTGAAACAGCTTCCTCCTGTCTCCTTGCACTTTGGTCTGTGTCTATAAACTCACCTTGCATATTGCTGCTGACCTTGTCCTTTTGACATGCAAATTTTTACCAACTCATTCTCCAATTGAAAGCACTTGTATGATATCTGGTACCAGCAAAATAAACTGTATCTCTCCCTGCAGCAAGTCTTATCAGCTCCCTCTCCACCTTCAATGCTCGGGACCTTGAGGACCCTGTGTCCTGCTGTCTCCAGTGCCCTTCCAGCTCCATACTCCTAATTAGGCACCAAATTGTTCCCTCTAGGATGCTGTTGCTTCACCTCCTGTCTGCCTAAATTCCCCTTCTCTCTATTTAGTGCCCCCGAAGCTCTCCACGTATGCCTTTATTGAACACATTTCTAAAATATGGGTGTAAATTGATCTATAATGGCTATTAATTTTTGTCTTGGACCACCTAACATCATAAATCCCTTCCTGTATTTGAGATGCTCCCCCCACTTCTTGCACACACTGCCTGCATCCTGCAAGACAAATAGAAAATGCCAGATATCCACTCTCCCAATCTGTTTTTCAGTTAAAGGGAGAGATCTTGATATTCTCTACTAGAGAGATATGTTGGATCAAGTTTGACCCAGAAATATGTGACCCTGGGTGCCATTTGAAAAGAAGCTCTTCTGGTGTCCATAACTAGGGTACCATATTAGTGGCATCAGTGGTATAAGCTATGGTATTACCCAACACCATCTTTATAAGATGAACTTCCCAGTCCTCCCAGATGTGTGCTTAATTCTACAATCTTACCTCACATCATTTTATTTTATTTTATTTTATTTTTTAAAACTTACTCTTTAATCAAGGCTTGTAACATGGAACAGATTTGTCAAATAAAATGGAAAGTTTCCAATACATTGAACATAAATTCGTAAGTCACCATAAATACAAAACCAATTAGGAAAAAGCAAAACAGCAAATTTACACGATCCCTGTAACAGCCACAGTCTGATTTTCTCAGATGCTTCCTCAAAATGGCAAATGTGGTCTGCTGGATACAGAGTACTCTATGGCTTCCGGGCCACACTCAGATGAGGCTGTGGCCCACAGAGCACCCATCTGACAGGGGTGTGGTGTTGGCTCTACTCAAGAAGCAAAGCAGCACATTCAAACAGTGTATTGAACATCCTTTAAATATAAAGTGAGAAATAAGAAAGCAATAAATCATGCTATCAAAAAGATGTTACAGAATAAGGACAGCTGTATAAAGCTTGAGGTTGAAAAGTGGTTCATCAGCTTCATTTCTTTGGCTTCTTGGGTAGTGGCCTCCGGAACAACAAGATGTGAGGTTCTGGTTCATGGATCATATAATGGACCCATCCCTGACTCTGCTGAACACCAAGGTTTCTCCATTCGGATTCAGACATCAGATGGGTTTTAGGGACCAGTTTGGCTATGTCCTTGGGCAACATGACATGCCGGTACTCGAACTCCTCGTCGTCGTATTTGTCCGAATAATAAATCTGTTTGTGTGACATGTTGGCTCCGCGAGGGCGCCGGGCCGCGCGCCGCCAACCTCCAGACGGCTCTCGGCAGCAGGCGCTCCCACCCTCCCTGGCCTGGCTTTCAAACACCACCTCACATCATTTTAAGTGACACATAATAAGTGTATATATTTATGGGGAAATACTCTTACTTTGTTGTTGGTCTGTAACAAGATATACTTTACATACTGTAAAATCTACCTGTACAAACAGATGGTTCAAAAACTTCTAGTAAATTCATCCAGTTGTGCAGTCATCAATACAGCCCAGTTTTAGAACCCTGTCCCCCCAAGTTCATTCTTATGATTGGTTATCAATACCCATTCATGTCTCTAGTCCCAAACAACCACTGTCCACTCCCTGACTCCAAATGATCTCAATCATATTAAGGTTTGCCTGCCTTTTCCTACAGTGTTTCATTGTTATTTCTCAGTTCTGGAATGTATCAATGTTTGGTACCTTTATTTGCTAAATAGTATTCCATTATATGGGTTACTACATTTGATGGATCCATTTGCCAGTCAGTATATTTTCAATCTAACTTACCTTAGGTGAGTCTAGTTGCTACCAAGAGTTCAAACTGCATTTGTCCCCAGTGAGACTATGAGCTCTCAATGGCAGAAATGTCTAGGTCTTTGGGTCTTCAGCCTGATTCAACTTCCAGGCAACTGAATGTTTGGTAATTGCTTTATTGGTATGCAGATTATCAGTAACTCTGGAGCCAAAGCCAAGGACATATTACACATTTTAGCACTCTTCACTCTTGCTTCCTCAGAAGAAATAATTAGGATTGATAGTAATGACCTGGGTCTTGCACGCATGGGTGTTGCCCTGTGCAAATGCAGCCCCATCTCCTGTTCCCACCACATTCCCATCCTGCTCCCTCTGCAGAGCTGCATACGCTCTGTCTGCAAGACCCAGACTCATCAGAAGCCAACAAGTGACCCCCCCCCTTTCACTTGGATACATTGTCTTCTTCTTCATCCTTTTTCTCTAGGTGGGAAGTTCAGATGTCCTTCCTTGTGGGTCCTGGTAATGTGTCCCATGCAATATTTATGCTCTGCAGATACCTGCACTTCTCAGGCTGTGCTCTGTTTATGCATTCATGAGAAAATATTCCAGAATGCCATTTCATTAAATGGAGCTGAACAGTGGCTCCACTTCCTGAGGGATTACAGGCTGTGTTTTTCTTTATTTGTAAATGTGCAGCCTAAAAAGAGAGACAGTTGATTAAACACCTTTAAATGTCTGTCAGTGCAAACCACAAGATCATTAATTTGCCCTAGAAAAAGAATTTCTTGGTAAGTGGGACTTAGATTGTTATCATTCCTTTCCTTGTTTGAGACAAACAACATTTACATCTTTAGAAAGAACGTGGTGAAGAATCACCTAATGGATTGATCTTTCCAGAGTGACATCAGTGGGGTCACTTTGGCACTCGTCTATTTAAAACCTCAGTGTGGATATTTTAGTCTTAAATAGCAGTTGTCCCCAAATAGAAAATCTCCCGTTTCCTGAGACCCAGGAAGCTTTTGATCTTTGGATCAGGAAGCTTCTCTCTCTCTCCTTCCCCTTCCTCATCTGTCTTTCTCCCTTCTAACTCTTCTTCAGCCGTTGTAGTCTCATTATTACTACACAGCCTTCAGATGATTTCAGCATCTCATTGATGGCTTAGACTGGATTTGGAAATCAAGGGATTACATCTCCTAGTAGAGTTTTGTGGGGTTGTTTGAATGCTTGATTTTAAAGCAGTGTCAACTATTGACTTTTTGAGCAAATAAAAAATTCAGGGGAGATGCATCTGTGGCTACGGTGCTTGTTGCACAAGTGTGAGGACCTGAGTCTGATCCCTAGCACCCATGTAAAAAACTGGAAAGCGTGGTGGATGCCTGTAATTCCAGCCCTGAGAAGGTAGAAGGGGCACGTTCCCTGGAGTTTTCTGGCCAGCCAGCCTACCCTAATTGGTGAGTTCCAGCTCCCAGCGAGAGATCCTGTTTTGAAAACAAGATGGATGGCTCCTGAGGAACCAAACACCCAGAGTTGATGTCTGGCCTCCACACACATGTGCATATACATGCACATGCACCCACACAAACATGAACATGCACACACTCAGGAGGAGAAGGCCTTCCTTCTACAGACATGCAGGTTGTATTTGTATTCACTAAATTAAACAAAGTACAGATAAAATGGAATTTGTCTACCCCTTGTTTATTTTTTTAACTTTATAGAAATATTAAAGAGAAAGAAAAAAACTTTATGAATTGTGATTTTGTGGTATAGAATTCTGGCTTCATGTAGCATTTTATTGGTAGTCTCTAAAGTCTACTCCTCTCTCCAAAACACTCCTGTCCTGCGGGTTCTACTATATGTCCCATTCTCATACATTAAAGCAGAAGCTGACTGATTTGCATCATAGCTACAGCATCATAAAGCTCATCCCCTGGATTACTTCCCCTGCTCCTCACAATAACTCTGTGAGTAAAGCAAGATATTATTTTGCAGACGAGAAAACAGTCTCATATATTTCTGGCAGGAGTGAGCCAGGGTTTAAGAGAATTTATAGAAGTTTTCATTCCATAAACAATCAACTTGTACCCTATGCTTAGAGCTAAGCACCCAAAATTGAATTAAATGCAACTTCTGTTTTCAAGATCAAAGTCTAGCAGTCATAGAGGTGGGAATTTCGTTGCAATTTGTTGTGGTAAATCTGTCTCCCTCATCTCAGATCTATGGTTGGGGCCAGTCTTAAGCAAAATGGTCAAGTCTGAGAAATTCACTTCTGCTTGTAGCCTCCACCCATAAGTTATTCTCTAATCTTCTTTTCTTTAACACCTCACATCCTCGGTCTTTAAAGATTCTCCCTTAGACTTACTATCCAAATTCTTTTTTTTTTTTTTTTTTTTGTCTTTTTGAGACAGGGTCTCCCTGTAGCCCCAGCTGTCCTGGAACTCGCTCTGTAGACCAGGCTGGCCTTGAACTCACAAAGATCCGCCTGCTTCTGCCTCCTGAGTGCTAGGATTAAAGGCGTGCACCACCACGCCCGGCTCCAAATTCTTGATATTGTCTCTGGCTTCAAATATCCTGCCTGGGTCTCATTCTTCCTGCATCTGGTCTGCTGCTATTGTGGCTAGAATCATTTTGAAACTTGACCATGACCTATAGGAACAGCATCACTTAGAACCCGCATAGCTTCCATGAGAAAACATTTTAAAGGTAGTTTTTCTCTACAGTCACTGCCCTGTACTAGATTGCTGAGTTTAGCAATCAAAACCTACCTTCATCTCCTTACCGAAGAACCTCCCACTAGGACATGGCCTTCTGATGGACATAAAGCAGTATGCTCACTAGAAGTGCTTTGCGTGGCCCTGGTTACTGTCCAGGGTCCTGAATGAGCAAGCCATGCAAAGACATCGTGTGTTCTGTCTCTGGGTTCCTGGTGATTCTTTTCCATGCTTCATTGTCTTCAACTTTAAAGTGAGAATAAAAATAATAAAGATCATATGATTACCTTGATGTTGAAGCAACATAAGGCATGCAAATTACCTTGAGAATGCATTGTTAGTAGGGAAAATTCAACAGTGCTTTCTAGAAATAGTAAGAGAAACAGTTTTAAATATAATAATTACTAAAATTTTAGGAGTCAAATCATGTTTTCAACAGGAAACTTCCTACCATTAAAAAGACCAATGAATGGGCTGGAGAGATGAATCAGTGGAGGAAATATACATACCTATGCCAATTGTAATAGTTAAGGTCAAGTCAGGAAAACAAATTCCCTGAGTTTTAATGGAAAACATTGCATATGAATTTATGATACAGATATTGAACGGAAGCCAAAAGAAGAACCTCGAAGTGACTCTGACACAGTAATAACAGGAAGTATCTACCAAGCCCTAGGACTGGATCAAAAAGAAAAGAAAAGTTTGTATCTTTACAACCTTGCATGATGCTCATATGTTCAAGAAGCAATCAGTGAGTATCAATAGCTTAGTAAACTATAAAAGTTCACTAAGAAGAGAGGGCTTTATATGTTACTCCTCTGTATCCTATATGACATGTTTTTCCATATTTTTATGTAAGGAAACTGTTAAGAAAATTATTCAGAATTGGGGCCTAGGAAATGGCTCAGGAGTTAAGAGCACAGGGTATTCTTGGGTTCAGCAACCAGCACCCACCTAGTGCTGGAAGCCATCTGTAACTCTATTTCCAGGGGATCTGGTGCCCTCTTCTGCCCTCCACAGGCATTGTACGACACAGGTGCACTTACATACATGCAGGCAACACACTCATACACATAAAATTAAAAAATAATAAAATATTTAAAAAATAATTCAGAATTGGAGAAAAGACAAGAATTATTGTGTGTTCTTTTTTAATTAATTTTATTTATTTCTGTATGTGTATGAATGTACTGTCTGCATGCAAGTTTGCGCACCCGTGTCGTGCAATGCCGCGGAGGTCAGAAGAGGGTGTCGGATTCCCCTGGAACTGGAGTTCTCCTGGAATTGGAGTTTCAGACGGCTCTCAGCAGCCATGTGGGTGCTAGGGATCGAACCCGGGTCCTCTGCAAGAGCGTCGGTGCTCCTAACCGCTAGGCCATCTCTCCAGCCCCATGTTCTTAAAGATCAAATTGAAACCTTGTCTAATATGCATTTTCAAACACAGTGCTTAATTCTCTAGGAAAGTGTAACTCCACCTTAATATAATTTTTACGATTTATTATGAATTGAAATTAGATGGTGTAATTCCTACCTTAATTTGAAGATTAATAAAAAGTTGTAAAGAATTTTATTCAGGGGTTGGAGATAGGGCTCGGTGGTTAAGAGCACTGGTTGCTCTTGCAGAGGACCTGGGTTCAGTTCCCAGCACCCACATGGCAGCTAACAACCATCTGTACCTCCAGTTCCAGGGGATCTGGTGCCCTCTTCTGGACTCAGTGAGCATTGCACAACATAGGTAGAGCACAGGCAATACACTCATACACATATAATAAAAGTAAGAAATAAAATATTTAAAAAGATAGTGCCAAAATACACGTTTTGTTCTCCATATAACACTGCAGAGTGTTATATGGAGAACATATAACAGCGAGTTCCTAACTTGCTCGGTAAGGTGGGTTTTTTCCATGTTCCTTTTGTGAAATACTTAATATCTGCTAAATATCTTGGATAAAATTCTGTTTTCATTGTTCTTTGAACATTACTCTTCAATCCTGCAGATTCCTTCCTTAGTGAGCTAGTCTTATTTGTTTACTGGATGATTACATGAGAATCTTTTTTAAAGTTCTATTTATTATTGTTTTCATTATTATTATTCTGTGTGAGTGACATATGTGTTTGTGAGGGTGCACACATGACATAGTGTGCTTGTGGGGGTCAGAGATCAACTTTGAGGAGCTTATTCTCTTCTTCTACTATTGATTCTTAGGGTCTCATTCAGGCTGTCAAGGTGGCACAGTAAATAGTTTTACCTACTGAGCCATATCAAAGACTTAAGGATCTGTTGTTGTTGTTGTTGCTGTTGTTGTTAGTTTGTTTGTTTGTTCAGGGTCTCACTGTGTGGCCTGGGCTGGCTTTGAATGTGCAATCTTCTTGCCTCTGCCTCTCAAGTGCTGGAATTGGTGAATCATAGCTTTAAAATCACATTTTGACAAGAACTGGCATCATAGAGAATACTTTATTGAGCCAAATCCACACAGAAAGTACTAGAGTCCAATTCCTGCTCAGGTCTGGTTGATCCTAATGTCTGCATTAGGACCTCTTATAGCCTTTCCTTCAAAAAGATCCCTTGCATCAAGAAAACATGCAAAGAATAGCTGCCAAGTTCCTACTACAGTCTGACAAACTGGGACTCAGCTCAGTTGACAAGCCAGTCTAAAATATGCAGAGCGGATTTATAGACCAGACAGATGAGAAAAGGTCATGGGCTTATGGAAAGCAGGGAAGATGGTGGAAATGCTGACAAGAGTCTGAGAAGACGCATATTAAGACAACCCTGAGGTTCCAGTTGCTTAAAGCCAGAAATGCTGGCCTCAGCCATGGCTGAGCCCAAGCGAACTCTTCTCTGCCCTTCTTTCCTCAGCCTTCACCCAGGGGCTTCCAGGCCAGGCTGCAATTGGCAGCAAGTACTTGACTGCTCAGCTAGGCTCTGTGACAGATTCTGAAGGAGCTTCATGCAGAGGGCAGACGAAAGGGGCTATTTGGGAATAAAGAGAAACAGAAACCACTTTGCAGGAGGCTAATACAAGCCTATAGGTTCTATTTCAGACTTTCAGTGCGGAGAATGCAGCCCTCGGTTAACTTTACAAATATTTGAAGACCTCTAGGTCAAAGGCACCATAGGAAGCAACGAAAGAAGAAAAGAGCCTTTGATCACTCTGCCCACTCACTCCTTCAGTCAATGTTTCCACTGTACTCCTTATGTGTCCCTGTCCTGAAACTACAACAGAAGCAGAGCAGGAGGTCTTTAGCCACAGAAGAAGCAGACAAGACTGACAGTTCTACACATCCACGCACCATGTTTGGACAATGATGGATTGCGTGTTAATGGTGGTCCCATACAACTATAATGGTGCCAAACATTTCCTGTAACCTAATGATGTCATGCCACTGTGCTTACACATTTGTGTTGCTGTAAACCACCCACTACTGATGTTGGTTGTGTGAAGTATAACATGGACAATCACACACAGTGGACTATGCTTGCTAATGATCATAATAAAACTTTATTATATTATCTTTAAAATATTTTATTTAGTATTTTCATTTTATGTGTATGAGTGTATTGCTTTCATGTAGGTAGGCACACCTGTATCGTGTAATGTCCTCGGAGGTCAGAAGAGGATGTCGGATCATCTGGAACTGGAGTTAGGATGGTTATTAGCTGCCATAGGGTGCTGGGAATCAAACCCGAGTCCTCGGCAAGAGCAATCAGTGCTCTCAACCACTGAGCCATCTCTCCAGCCCCATATTTTCTTTTTTAATAAAAAAGTAATTATTTTTAGTTCTGTGTATGCATGTGTGTCTGTGTCAGGGGTATGTGGCTGCTGAGTGCAGGTGAGGCCAGAGGCATCAGACCCAGCGGAGCTGGAGTTACAGGTAGCTGTGAGCCATCCGACATGGGTGCTGGGATCAGAACTCAGTCCTCTGCAAGAGCAGCATGCACTCTAACTGCTGAGCCATCTGCTGGGATTTGAACCTGGGTTTTCAGCAAGAGCTGGCAGTACTCTTAACCGCTGAGCCATCTCTCCAGACCCATTATATCACCTTTTTTATTTTAAAGCATATTCTTTTCTTGAGAGTATGTGTGTGTGGTGGGCATGTTTGCATGTGTGTGCATGTTTGCATGTGTGTGCACGTTTGCATGTGTATGCATGTTTGCATATGTGTGGCTGTGTGCACATTGAGACCAGAGGTCCATGTTGGGAGTCTCCCCAGATGACTCTCCATCTCATATATTGAGGCAGGGTCTCTCCCTCAGCCCAGAGCTCACCAGTGTGAGCTAGCCATCTTGCTTCAGGGAACTCCTGCCTCCCAGTTGCTGCCCACCTGGCATTTACATGGGAGCTGAACTCCAGAGCTCATACTTGCATGGCAGGCACTTTACCTGCTAATTCACTGCCCAATTCCCTAAAATTTACTCTTATTTATTAAAATAATAGTTTATTGGGCTGGAGAGATAGCTCAGTGGTTAAGAGCACTGACTGCTCTTGCATAGGACCGGGGTTCAATTCCCAGCACCCACATGGCAGCTAAGAACCATCTTTAACTCCAGTTCCAGGGGAATCCGATGCCTCTTCTGATCTCTGTGGCATTGCACGACATGGGTGCACAAACCTACATGCAGACAGTACACTCATACACATAAAAATAAATAAGTTAGGCATGGTGGCGCAAGCCTTTAATCCTAGCACTTGGGAGGCAGAGGCAGGCGGATCTTTGTGAGTTCAAGGCCAGCTGGTCTACAGAGGGAGTTCCAGGACAGCTGGGGCTATAGGGAGACCCTGTCTTGAAAAGAAAATAAATAAATAAATACATATTTAAAAAAATAATAGTTTATTAAAAACAATTATGTTATAGAAGCAACGGTCTCATGAATTTCTGCATCTCTTGACTGTATCAGGAGACCACACTTAGAGTTTGGCCTGTACCATCTAGGCTTATATAGGTACAGTCTAGATATTCACAAAGCAATGAAATTCTTTAGAAGTTCAGTTCTCATTAAACAAAGTATGACAGTAATACTATTTGGGGAGTATACTGATTACTTATCCCACTGTGACAAAGTACCTGACAAAAACAACCTAAGAAAGGTTTTTTAAATAATATATTTAAATTTATTCTTTGACAATTTCATATATATGTATATATAATGTAAAAAGTATCTTATATCCACCCCACTCCCCGCTTTTCTCCAGTTCCGCACACACATCTCCCTCTAAACGTCATGTCCTCTTTGATTTCTTAGTACCACACTGAGTTTAATTAGTGTCTCCCATATGCATATGGTGTGTGGCCATCCATTGAGTGTGGTCACCTACCAGTGACCATACCGCCAAAGAAAAGTGACTCTCCCTGTCCCAGAAGCCATATACTGCCAGTAGCTCCTCTGCTTGCCCTGCAGTTTTGATAGCCCCTCCCCCATCAATGCTGGAGTTTTAACTGACTCCACTTTGTGCGGGTAACCGCAGCTGCTGCGAGTTCATGAGTGCACCAGGTGCGTCACGTCCAGATGACAGCACGTCACAGCACATCACAGGACCACTCTCCATCCTCTGGCTCTTACATCTTTTTCTGCTTCCTCTTCTGCAGTGATGTTCCCTGAATCTTGGGGTGGGAGATGGTTTAGATGTTCCATCTGTGGCTGAACATCCACGGTCACTTACTTTTAGCATTTTGAACAGTTTCGAGTCTGTATTAACCATTACACACTGCAACAGTGGAGCTACTCTGATCAAAGTTGAGACCAGCAGAACTCTATGGTCGTAAACATAAATACTTAAAAGGCAGTTTAGCAACATGACCATTTAGCAAAACAACAGCAGTAGGTTCCCTGCCCCCCCCCGGGCCAATTATCTCCCTGGCCATGGGTTTCTGACCATATTGTCAGCACTAGGTATTAATTACCTCCTACGGAGCAGGACTCAAATCCAATCCGAACGTGGTTGGTTACTCCCTTAACCGCCATGTCACTATTGTATTAGTGGGACTATCTTTCCTGGAAGATTGGTATTGTAGCATGCAGGGTCTAGTGTTGAGTGAGACCTTTTGCTCTCTTTTATTCTCCAGCAGCCTACATAGCATCTTCCAGGACCATGAATACTAGCCAGAAGGGAGAGTTAGTTTCTTAATCAGTTCAAGTTTTACTTCTTTGTATCCTGCAACCAATGTGTGCAGTGTCTTCAGTAATAGGGTCTTAACCATCAAGTTATGGTGGACAGCCAAGAGCGATGGCAATAGCCTGTGTTGTTTTAGGTGCCTCTGGGGCCTCTCTGACCATAACCTATGAGTAACTGGCTTCGATATTTTCATTAACTAATACCACACAAATAATTACCTCAAGACACACTTGCACATGCAGTGAAGGTGGTGATTGTGTGTGGTATTTCTTTATTTATTCCTCAAATTATTACTAATCTATATCTGCTATAACAAATCACCAGAAACTCTGAGCTTAAAATAGTACAGTTCTGGAGGTAAGAAGTCTAACATGAGTCTCACTAGGCTAAAACCAAGCATCTCATCTGGAGGTGTTAGGGGAGGCATCGTTCCTCCCAGCATCCAGAAGCCTGTGTTCCTTGGTTCTTTCCATCTTCAATGATGGCAATCTCTATGCTTCTATTGTTACATCTCCATCTCTGGCTCTCACTGCTCTCTTAGAAGGGCCTTTATGAAAACATTGAGCCAACCAGGTAACAAATCCAGGATTCTCTCCTTATTGCAAGTTCTTACCTTAAGTCACATCTGAACAGTCCCTTTTGCCATAAAAGATGAATCTTCAAAGGCTTAGGATGTGGCATCTTGGGGCGGGGGGGTTCTTCTGCCTACCAAAATTAAGTCAGGAAATGGTTCTGGTGCACAAACGGAAGGAGAAGGAGTGAACTGAATGAGGAAGGGTGGGAGATCATTCCAGAAGAGAAAACAGCAGGAACAAGGGTCCTGAGGTAGGAAAGATGATGATGAGTGAGAGAACTTTAGACAACGCTGCTGTGGTGGAGCCCAGGGCAGAGAGGGTGTGTGGAGGAAAGGGTATGTGAGACTGGGTTGGAAGGAATGAAAGGTAGGGCTGCCTTGCCCTTGGCACTAAGAGAAAGAAAGGTATAATCAGATGTGTGGACGCATGGAACTGAAAGTGGTCACAAGGAGCCCTCTGGATGGATGAAGGGCTGGAAGCTACTTGACCATGACTTAAAGTCTCCTGGCCCTTCCAGGTGCTCCACATGAATCATGCACACCTCAGCCAGAAGATTTGATATAAATTTGAGTACAAGAAATCCCAAACAGATAAAAGTAGAAAGCCAGCCAAATGACCCAACTGGTAAAAGCACCTGCCATGCAAGTCTGACGATCTGAGTTCCATGCCTAGAACCCATGTCAAGGTGGAAGGAGAAAGTAGACTCCACAGGGTTGTCCCGCGACATCCACGTGAGTCCTATGGTATGTGTGAACCCACACCCACACATGATACACACCCCATCACATGCCCCACTACTAAAGAGAGTGAAATAAACACGTAAAATTACAGTGCAGGTCCACGTATCTAACCATCCTCTAGTCACAATAGCTGACTGATTCGTGTGCAGGCTTCTAGCATCTATGCAATCCCTCATCCCAAAATTCTCTTGAAGCAAGTCCAAATTATCCTATCATTTTATCCAAATTTCCTTCAGATTATCTGTATATATAGACTTCTTTTTTAAAAGTTATTTATTTATGGGGCTGGAGAGATGGCTCAGTGGTTAAGAGTACTGCCAGCTCTTGCTGAAAACCCAGGTTCAAATCCCAGCACCCACATGACAGCTAACAACCATCCATAACTCCTGTTCCAGGGGATTCAACACCTTCTACTTTCTATGGGCACTGTACAGCACAGGTGCACTTACATGTGTACATGCAGGGGTAAAATTCATATACATAAAATAAAAAAATAAAAAAAACTTTAAATTATTTGTGTGTGTGTGTGTGTGTGTGTGTGTGTGTGTGAATGCAGGTACACTCATGCCATGTTGCATGTGTGGAAGTCGGAGGACAATTTCTGGGAGTCAGTACTCTTCCACCTTATTGAGTCAAGGTCTCTCTTGTTTCTGTTATTGCTTTAAGTACTCCATGCCAGCTGGCCCATGAGCCTCCAGGCAGTTCCCCTTTCTCCATCTCCCATCTTGGCTTAGGACTGTGGGGACTACAGATGCATGCAAACACATTTGGCTTTTTACTTAGGTTTAGGGAATCAAACTCGGATTATCAGGCTTATGCGGCTAGCACTTTTCTTCACTGACTGAGCAATCTCTCCAGCCCTAAGGCTTCTTAAAAATGAATAATATTGTGATGTCTAAGAAGTCCCCCAACGGACTCTGGATGCATTTGTAGAATCAGTGCATGCATTTAGCCAGTCATGTAGGAACAATATTCTTTTCCCTTCTTTGCTGAGGATTTCAAGACTTTCCATGCAAGACCCACACCCTCTCAGGGCACAGGAGTTCTCTTCTTCAGCTCCACCTGAAATTTCTCTGCACCCCGACTGAATAAAGTGCAAGATTGGATCGGTGTTCCATCCAGCCACTCCCTTGGCACTGAGGAAGAAGGGTTTTTCAAAAGAAGTTCAGGAAGCCCACACACTGCTCATGTCAAGGACACCTGCATCCTCCTTCCCAGTTCCTCAGTGTGGCTGGATGTGAGGGTGGGGGGAGGAGAAGGCTCTAATTACACCTTTCCTACAGGCCTTTGGTTCTGTAACTATTTCAAGGAGGAGGAGAATGAGGTTGACATCCCTCCTCTCAAATAAAGACATGCCTCAAAGTTTTCCTTTTTGTCTCCTCTCCAGAAGTCTTCGTTGTCTGGTGAGGTTCTGTTATCATTATCTCCTGCTGTGTAACAAAACCCCCAAACATACTTGCGTAAAGAAGCAATTATTTTATTATGGAAATAGATCCTATGAGTGCCAGGGAATTGTGCCAGACACATTGCCCAGGTGCCTCAATCATATGTCACTTCCTCCTGTCCCCAATTCTCCCCAGTTTGGGCTTTTGAATGCTCTTCCTGTCTCTCCTCCCTTCAGCCTTCCCTCTATGAGTCTGGAGATTTGGCCAGTCACACCCCACACCCTCTCTGTATTTTGTCAGAGAGGGGAGGGATAGTTCTCTTTTAAAAGGTCTAGATATTATCGCGTGTGGTATCACACCCCTTTAGTCCCAGCACTCTAAAGGCAAAGGCAGGTGGATCTCTGTGAGTTCAAGGCCAGCCTGGTCTACAAAGTGAATTCTAGGACAGCTGGAGTTACAAGGAGACCCTGTCTCAAAAAGACCAAAAAAAAAAAAAGTCTAGATATTATCCAAATTTCTTCACAAACACCCAGTATAGAAACACCCTACTAACACAGTGTAACTGCCCAGTATGCAGCACTAAATCTTAAAGAGAGACAACCCAAGCCAGGCGTGGTGATGCATGCCTTTAATCCCAGCATTTGGGAAGCAGAGACAGCCGGATCTCTGTGAGTTCAAAGCCAGCCTGGTCTACAAAGTGAGCTCCAGGCCAGCTGGGACTAAAGGGAAGCGCTGTCTCAAAAACACCGAGAGAGAGAGAGAGAGAGAGAGAGAGAGAGAGAGAGAGAGAGAGAGAACCCAAAGTCTTGTCTTCTTACTACATCCATTGCATTGCAAGCCCAGGCTTTAATCTGATAAGGATTCTCCTTCATGGGATTCAGTGAGGGTCTTCTTTGAGTAACAGCTCTTAACATCCACCAATGCACCCAATATCTACTAGTGGAGAACATAAAGCAGGGTAATTGGTATTAAAACAGCCATTTGAGAAAAGGGAGAAGCAGTTCGAGCCATCAGTCCACTAGCTTCCTCTGGAGATGGATAGATAGCAGGGCTCCCTGTCTTGGGTGGTAAGATAAACTCTTCACTAACTAACCCAATTTTCTTAGATATAGATCTTTTTGGTGCCCTCCATTGGTGTAATGAAGTGGGCATGGGGTAGATTGCCCTCTGGGAACACAGTTCCATAGCAGGTCACTTCCTGTTAGTGATATATCATGTGTATCCATTCGAAATGCGCTTGTCTGCAGCTAATAATGCCTGGCTAAGGGTGTGAGTTCATTTTTCTCACCCCATGGATGGCTAATCTCACCCCATGGTGTCAACTTGACTGGGACTGGAATCAGCTAAAATGCATTCCTGTGAGGGACGTTCTTGAGCAGACTATATGAAGCAAGGGGACCCACCCTCAATGTGAGTGCACCTTCTGGTGGCAGTCTCCAGGAAAGGACAAAGAAGAAGGCATCTTTGCTTTTTGGCCTCCACTCCTGGCGAAGTCATCTGTTCTGTGGCTGTGGCATTCCTTCACCTATGTGAGAATGAATTTCTTCAGGCTTCCAACATGGACTGAAGACCAGCACCTCTCCAGGAATCTTCCAGGCCTTCAGAACTGCACAGACATCCAGCCCAGAGTACCAAGCAACTACCAGATGCTCAGCCTCTCTAATGTGAGATGGCTGTTGTTAGACTACTCAGACCAGAGCCTGTAAGCCAATATAATTAGTCCCCTTTTAATATATATTCATTTAACAATTCTGTTCCTCTAGAGAATCCTTACTAATACACACCACAATATATCTGAAGATAAGTAGTCACTTGCTTAAAATTAGTGACACAAGAAAGTAAAGCATCTACGAACTGTAGATCTGTTGGCTTTTCCATTAGATAAAATGCAGTCTAGCCATCATGTCTGTGTCCAAGGGAGGAGTGAGGAGACAGGACCTGCTCCAGCATGCGTTCCTCCACTCCTCCAGCTTGTTTTTAGCTAGATCTCATATAGCCCAGGCTGATCTTAAACTCACTATCTCCACCTACCAAGTACTGGGATTATAAGTATGTACCAGCTCATATATCTTCTTTGGACATGCACCTCCAAAAATCGCCCACAAGTTTCCAGCTAACTTTCTTTTTACTAGCTTCACATTAAGCTAACCTTAATGTGAAGGAGCTGAATGTATCCCATGATGCCCACCACCAGTTGGAAGGGAGGCTCATAAAACTAGCATCTTGTCTATTGTTCCCCAAAACAGAACTGTGATTTTATTATCAAGAAAGCTTGGAAACTGCATTAGGGGTTGGTAATGGGGATATGTAGGGTGATAGGTTTTCTAGGAAAGTCAGGTATCAATTACCTGTGAGAGAGAAGGGGAGACAAGGTAATAGAAAACAATTTGTTATTGCAATTCTAAATACATTGTTTCTGGCTCTAAAAAAAATTCGATCTTAAAGAGAAAATTTGTGTCTAGACTTAAGGCAACAACAATATGCCAAAGGACTTTTGGAAAGTAGTAAATGGCTGCTCATTTTTTTAGAACACATCTTCCTTTCTTTTCATTTTTTTAGAACACATCTTCCTTTCTTTTCTTTTCATTTTTTTAGAACACATCTTCCTTTTTTTCTTTTCATTTTTTTAGAACACATCTTCCTAAGATAACAACTTATGACTTCATCAACAATTTCTGAAAGGTTGAAATGAGATTCGAGGAGTACCAAGCCCCCACCTCCTTCCTCCAGCCTTGGAAATCACTGAGTGTCTTCATAATTAACATAACCACAAAGACTAAATGGCCCAGAGCTGCCCGCAGCCCACAGTTAGTATCTGCGGCTCTGGAGCTAAGAAGGAGTTGTTTTTTTTTTTTTTTTCTTCGGTGAGTCACAGGAGCCAAGTTTCATTATTTCCAGGCAGGATTATTCGACTCATCTAAGCCACATGGAGCTCCTGGGGTACTGAGGCAAAGGGAGCCTCTGCAAGGTGTGTGTCCAACATAGTGGGTGCGGAAGGAGGGGAGCACCAACGGAGTGGGTGCAGAAGGAGGGGAGTACCAATAGGGAGATGCAAGTATTCCCCCTACATGGAAAGAAAATACTGCCATGCCGGGCATGCCCCCAAGGGCATGAAGCTAACAGAACAGACATCTTCCCTGGAAACCAAGTTAATTCAGAAGCAACGGCTAATCTAGGTTTCGCTTTTCTCTTTTCTTGCCATTTCCACCCCCAGCTAACCTGAAATAATAATAGAAGCGATTAGAAGCACGTCTTCTCTGCAAAACAGAATTGACCTGCTGAGCGGCAATGATCCGTGCTGCAAAAGAGCACACGGCTGTGTTGGCGCCACTAAAAAAAGAATGCATCCAACCCAAGCTGGAGCACTACTTAGGCAGTTTCGAGATCCCAGAGCCCTTTAAATTTATCACTCCATAGGGAGGGAATGGAAATCCTTTTTAGGATTCATACTCGGGCTTTTAATCTATTTTCTATTTTTAACCTTTGGAAGAGAAGATGAGATCCTGAAACTAAAAGAAGCCATTATCTTTGCTAAAGTAATTTCAGCTCTGAGAAAGAAAGTCTGATTTAGATTGTTTTTTAGGTTTTTCAATTCCTTGCAAATTGGAGCGGATGATGACATAAAAACTTGGGAACCTGGGGAGGTAGATCCAAGAAACAGGGGCGGAAACGTCGGTGGGCATCCTTTAAGTCACACACCACTAGTACTGTCTCACACACACCTAGTGTCTGCCTCTTCCAGTCACCCCTATTCTGGATGCCTGAAGGTCCCTCTAGTCCTTCCTTTCTTTAATCCACTGTCTATAGTTTTGTTTGCACTGCCCCCCCAACCCACCCCCACATTTAGCTATCACCTCAGATTCACAGTGAGCTCCACGTTGTCCTCAGAAATGCATGCAAAGTCCAACACGATGATGCACCAGCCTTCCAGCCCCTCTCCTGGCTCCAGCCTACCTTCCCAAGTCGTCTCTGCTCTTCACAGCTGGTGGCCACTGCCCAGTGCAGCACCCGCTGCACACTTTGGGTCACTCTTCCAGCAAATGTTACTCTGCAGTGCCAATCCACGCATGTAACACACACTCAGGCTTCCCTATATTTTGAACATTCAAGCCAACTCTTGAGGAAAGGGTGCTATTCCTAATCTCCTGCTCAACTATCATCTTTTTCCATAGCTGATCTGACCCTCAGATCACCCACCATCTCTCCGCAGAAATACTTTGGTTTATTATGCAGTGTTCTGGATTCCTCTGATATAGCAGCTCCTGCATTGTATATTTATATACACAGATATGCTATGAAGAGATGATTGGGTTTCCAAGGAAATTTGCTTTATCCAAATTGAATCATAAAACCAACTGATGGAAGAAGAGATAAAAGGGATTGAGTTTAGGGTGTTCAAGACTCATGATAACAAAGTTAGGTTTCCCCGAGGGATTTCAATATTAGGTGCTTTGCAGCTATCAGAGTATTTCAATGCATGCTAAAATATCAAATTACTTGATCAAGAAAAAAAAAAAACTTCACAAACCATATACTCATGAACCTTCCAAACTATCTAGGGCCTTGGGTTTACAACTTAACTGGCACCACGATTCCTAACGCACACTAAATAAAAGGACACAAAGTATGATTGTGTGTATCAACATGGGTCCTGATGACCTTTTTAAAAATTATTTATTTATTTGTTTGTTTGTTTGTTTTTGTCTTTTTGAGACAGGGTCTCCCTGTAGCCCCAGCTGTCCTGGAACTCCGTCTGTAGACCAGGCTGGCCTTGAACTCACAAAGATCTGCCTGCCTCTGCCTCCTGAGTGCTAGGATTAAAGGCCTGTGCCACCACACCTGGCTTATTTATTATTTTTTATGTGTATGAGTGTACTATCTGCATGTAGGTTGGTGCACCCATGTCCTACAATGCAGCAGAGGTCAGAAGAGGGCATCAGATTCCCCCAAAACTGGGAGTTAAAGATGGTTCTTAGCCACCACGTGGGTGCTGGGAATCGAACCTGGGTCCTCTGCAAGAGCAGTTGGTGCTCTTAACTGCTGAGCCATCTCTCCAGCCCCCAGTGATGCCTTTTCCCAGTAATTGTTCACCTGCCCACTGAACACTAAGTCCTAGTGACCTGCTTGCTGTAACCAATGCAGGTGGTTTTGTTTAATATCCAATTTAATTAAGAAGATTCTCTTTGTAGGCAAATGATTGCTATTTTTAACCTAGATGAGAAATACGGAGAGATGGCATTTGAAATGGTTTATCTTGTTTATTAACTTTGATTGGGTTGAGGTACAACAAGGATTAGCAAAGCATAGCCCTGAGTGTGTCTGTGGGAGTGTTTCCAGGGAAGATAGTAAGGGGGGAAAATCTACCACCAGTATAGGTGGCACTGGGTCATAGGCTGGGGGGTAGAAAGGGATAAGGAAAAAGGATTCCCTAAGAGCAGGCATTCTCTCACCATGGACGCCCTCCATGACCTGAGCTGCTGTGCTCCACAGTGCCCCTCCCACCACGATGGACCAAAGTCTCTGAAACTGTGAGCCAAAATAACCCTTTCTTCCTTAAACTGTCACTCTCAAGTATTTGCCACAGTGATTAAAAAGTCAAACACAGGGCATTTCTCAACTTCTTTACCTTGAGACCACCCAGTTGATGACAAATGCCCTGTTATCTAGATAATTCACTTTTAATTTTGTCTATGAGTGTTTTGCCTGCATGTATGCAAATCCACTTATGTTATGCAATGCCAGCAGAGGCCAGAAGACATCAATGACCCCCTGGACATATGGAGGGTTGTTAGCTGCCATGTGGGTGCTAAGAACCAGACCTGTGTCTTCTAGAAGAGCAGTGTTTTTAACTGCTGAGTTATCTTTACACCCCCTATATAATTAACTTTTAAAAAATATTTAGTACTTTATGTGTATGAGTGTATCGCCTGCATGTGTGTAAGTGCACCTGTGTTGTGCAATGCCCAAAGAAGTCTGAAGAAGGTGTCAGAATCCCCAGGAATTGGAGTTACTGACAGTTGTTAACTGCCATATGGGTGCTGGGAATCAAACCCAGGTCCTGTTCAGGAGCAGTCGGTGCTCTTAACTCCTGAGCCATCTCTCCAGCTCTATAATTATCTTTTTAAAAATAATATTTTGGCTAATTCTTTGAGAATTTCATATAGCATACTTCGATCATATACAGACCTCCTCCCTTAGAACCCTTTCCCCATCTCCTCTTAGGCCACACACATCTCCCTAACCCAGTCTCTTCATGTCCTTCATTCTTTTTTCTTAGAGCCCTATTGAGTCTAATTTGTGTTCCCAGATGCTTTTGGGTGTGGATCCATAGTCAACCTACCTGCCATTACAGCCTTAAGGAAAACTGGCTCTCCTCTCAGCAGCTATCACTTGCCAATAGCTCCTGAGCCAGGCCTGGGGCTTCCTGCTCATCTCCTCCTTCCATGTTGGGTTTTTATCTGGCTTGAGCTTAGGCAGGTCTAGTGCATGATATCACAAGCACTGTGGGCTCATATATACAACTTTGTTCTGTCCAGAAACACAGTTTCATTGTATTCTTTCCTTCCTCTGTTTCTTACAATCTTTCTACCCCCTCTTCTACAAAGATCCCCGAGACTTGAGGGGAGAGGGTGTGATAGAGGTGTTCCATTTAGGACTGAGCACTCCATAGTATCTTCATTTCTGTACAGTGAACAGTTGTGAGTCTCTGCATTAATCACCATATGCTGTAAGAAGCAGCTTATTTGGTGAGAGTTAAGAGGTGTACTAATCTATGGGTATAATACTAAATCATTAGGAGCCAGTTATAAATGATGTCCATTTAGCAAGATAACAGTAGTAGGTTCTCCCCTACAGCCTGTCCAGCCATAGGTTTTTGGCCCTGTAAAGAATGCTTGGTTTGGAAGCACTCTTGTGGTGACGATGCTTTTAAATCCATTCATAAAGGTTGGTTGCTCTCATAACATTTGTGTCACTACTGCACCAAGGGGCACATCTTGCCAGGTCAGTCATTACCGTAGCTCACAAGGTTCACAGCTGGGTAAGGCTGATAACTACTTTTCTGAGCGCATGTAAGCTAGCCAGTAGAATGAAGCTTTGAGGTTAGTACCAGCTTGATTTCTCCATGCTTGTTCTACACCTCACATAAGTAATGTCTTCAGGAGTTGGTCTTACCATCAAGTTCTACCAACTTTACTCTTGACTTGGAATAGATCTTTGTAGCCTGAGTTACATACACTCCTATTCTTTACCTCAGACTTATATACTGATAATGAAATTTTATTGTCATCAACCTAATGACTTTAATAGACCTTGTATGATAAGATACTGTTTATCAAGAAATATGTTAATTCCTTTATATGAATTATCTCATCTACTCCCAATAAATCTGTGACAAATATTATTTCTGACTCCCGTAGATGAGCTAATTGAGGTCTAATTAGGGAGGTCTACATAAGAACAAATAAGTGGGAAATAAAAAATTACCACACCAAAATAAAGCTCTCCATTTTTAATATATGAATTACAATTTTTAATTAGTCTTCAGTTCTCTGCTCCAAGCAGACAGTAAGTTAATTTGCATACTTGCAAATTTTGCAATTTGTTTATCTTCCAAGATTTGGCTATCTAATATCATTCAATGGATATTTTGGAGTTTTGTGGCCAAGATGGTGTTACTTTGAGCATTCTTTTTTTTTTTTTTTCAAGACAAGATCTCCCTGTAGCCCCAGCTGTCCTGGAACTCCCTCTGTAGACCAGGCTGGCCTTGAATTCACAAAGAGCTGCCTGCCTCTGCCTCCTGAGTGCTAGGATTAAAGGTGTGCGCCACCACTCCCTGCTTAGTTTGAGCATTCCTAAGGTCAAGTGACCTTATCACTTTTGTACAGCAGAAAACTGAAGGCCTTGATCACAATTTTTTCAGTGTAGTGTGGGACCAGAGCCATTTTCTATCGCAAACCTTGACCACACAAGGCACTGAACTCTAGTGAGATTTGTAATGGTACAATGGCTTTATTTTAACCAAAGCATGTCAACATTCTTCATCAGTTGGTTGTTAGTACAACATACGGCTCCATGAGTAATCTATACCATAATATATGTCCTTAAATACTAATCAAGGTTGTCCTTTGAACTCCTCGCTATCTCATTCTTTTCAAAAGCCCAGTGTATAAAAATAAGAACTATGAAAGCCAGGTGTGATGGCACAGGCTTTTAATCCTAGCACTTGGGAGGAAAAAGCAGGTGGATCTCTGAGTTCAAGGCCAGCCTGGTCTACAGAGTGAGCTCCAGGCCAGCTGGGGCTACAGGGAGACCCTGTCTCAAAAAGACAAAAAAATATGAAAAGTTGTCCGGCATGTAGATTCAGATTACATATACAATAGCCCAGAGCATTTTGAAATGAGGCATTATGTAATTAATAAATCAGGGTGATTTCAGATAAGCCATTTAACTTTGATTCTTTTCCTCTTTAATTGAAATTTTTGTGCATTTCATGTATCTTAATAACGTTTAGGTCCGCCCCCATCTGCACCCTCTATAGCCCCCCCCCCAGGTTTCATTCATTCTGTCATATGTGTTAAAGCTTATGAAGTCAAGTTTATGTCCCAGATGTCCCTTGATATGAGTTCACCCACTGGAGCCTGATCAGCCTATCTATCCCATTTAAAGGTTTTATTATTTTTTTTATTTTTTATTTTTTATTTTTTTGGTACCTTGCCTTCCCCACCAGCACTATGAAGCTGTCGGGCTTGGTGATCTTAGTGTGTTTTCCAATGCTAGTATTTTATAAAGTAGTCTCAATTTTAACCACATGAATGATAACAACAAAGTCACATCACAGATTATCAGATGCAGGGCCACTGACTCCATGGTTGAACAGGCTGAAGAGGGTGTGGCAAGGGGTTACTCCAGTAACATCCTGGGGACCACATCAGAGAGTTCGAATCCTTTATTCTATGCAATAAGCAGCTTATATAGATCTGGGATGGGCAGCCTTTACATCTCATGACATCATCTCCCAGTGGCCAATCCTAGACCTCCACAACGTCACATGTCATCCCAGCTCATGGGGTGTACCCAGAAAAGGATGTGCAGGCAAAGTCGGCTCATGGTGCCAAGCATGTGCTAGCATCATGCAGCAGGGTATATCCTGTACTATAGTATTGCTTGGTGTGCTAAGCAGATTGTGCCTGTACATGCTGGATGTAAGACTGAACCCAGGACTGCTGTCCTACAGTCAGAAATAGTGAAACATCCAAGTATTATCTGTTTCATTAGAGAATTCATTAACAATTGTGATTTCCTTCAGTCAGGGCTGAACGTGTAATGGATACTTTCCTAGATTCCATATTCCCACTCTGTCACAACCGATGCTCATTTGCATGCTGAAGTGGTTCCTAAGAAGATAAGCCCACTTCAGATGAGTTGAGAGACTCTTGCTATAGTCCACATAAGAGACGATGGTTTCGTCAGGTTGATACCTATACAGATGGACTCAAGTGGTTTTGAGGCACTGGCGATGGCTTAGCATTTAAGAGCCCTTGCTGCTCTTACAAACCCAAGTTCACTTCCTAGCATCCACACTGGGTGGCTCACAGCTGCCTGTAACTCCTCTTTTTCTGTGCTCTCCCCTTGGGTGATTCTATCCAGTCCTCAGACATTAATTTCAATCTGCATGCTTTGGATACAGAGTTATATCTTGAGGGGCTCTGACACCCTCTTCAAAACCCTTAGGACACTTATATACACACACATAGAAATAAATCTTTTTTAAAAGGAAAGAGTTTTTATACTAAAAAATGGGAGATGAGGGAAAACAATCAAAAACGACTTCTAGATTTCTGGCTTCAACAATCTGGTGGATAGTAGAACCATTTCCTGAGATGGACAACTAGGGAGGAACAAGTTGGGGGAGGGTAGAGTGCAGAGCCCATTTGTGTTAAGCTGGAACTTAAGGTGGAAATGCTGAAAAGGCTATGTTCTAGTTTCCTTTCAGTTGCTGTGACAAAACACTCTGACCAAAACCAACTTGGGGAGGAAAGGGTTTATTCGGCTCACATCTCCCAGGTCACAGTTAATCACTTAGGGAGCCCAACACAGGAACTCAGGGGCAAGAATCTGGAGGCAGGAGCTGAAGCCCAGACCATGGAGGAATGCTTCTTACTGGCGTGCTCCCCTGGCCCATGCTCAGCCTGCTTTCTTATACAGTAGAGAACAAACTGCCCAAAGGTAGCACTTCCCACAATCCCTCCCACATTGCTCAGCAATCAAGACAATACTCCACAGATGTGGCCACAGGCCAGTCCAATGGAGCCAATTCCCCAGTTGAGGCTCCCTCAACCCAGGTGTGTCCAGTTGACAACGAAGCTGTCCAGCACAGGTTACATATGTAGAGCTGAAATCTAGAGGACAAGCCTGGGACACAAGTCTGGATCAGAAGCCCACAGAATGAAATTAAAGTCTGAGCACTAGATAGAATCACCAAAGGGGAGAACACAGAGAACGAGAAGATGTGGCTTTCCTTAATTTCCTGCATCCCTCAGATTTTTAGCTCGGCTTTTCTCCAGAGGCAGTTTCCCACATAATTATTTTAGTCAATCAATAAACTTAAATGTTTGTTCTGTTTTTATTTAAATAAATTACTATAAAGCCCAGGCTGGCCTTGAACTTGCAATCTTCCTGTCTTAACCTCCCAAATGCCAAGATTACAGGTGTGTACCTTATACCTGCCTCAATAAACTGAAAAATTCATAATGGATGTTTTCTTTTTAAAAATTATTTTTTTAATTTTTATGTTACTTGTATGGTTGCCTGCATGTGGGGTTTAATGATTAAGTTGAGTTCTATTTCAAACCAAGTGAAGTGCATTTTCCTCAGACCCATTCTTATAGAGACTACTCCCGCATTTGAACAAGCAGGGCAGACAGTACTATGACCACAGGATCATGCCCTGATACCATTCATGTGAATGTGATCTCAATTCCAAGCCCCTGCTAAGGAAAAGCTCCTTGTTGGGGGTAAGCACAGCCTTTCACTTTTGAACCCAATACAGTGTGGTAGTGGTGGATTTGGACACTTGGTCCTTGTGAGGTTGACGGAACTGTTTGGGGAGGATCATAGAGCCTTTAAGAGGTGTAGCCATGCTGGAGGGAGCATGTCACGTGGGAGGGAGCACATCACGTGGGAAGGAGCATATCACGTGGGCGGGAGCATGTCACGTGGGAGGGCTTTGAGAGTTCAAAGCCAAGTCCCATTGCCAATTTCAAGCTTGGCTTCTTGTGCCTCCTTCAAGTTGTGAGCCCTCAACTTTCTGTTCTGGCTGCCCCTGCTGCTGTGATGGACGTGATTCCACAGGCACTGTAAGCCCAATAAACAGCTCCTTCTGTACGTTGCCTTGCTGTCAGGACAGCAACAGAAAAGCAACTAATCCAAGTGCCAATCAGCGTAAGATCTGCTCAACTACCCAAATGGCTATTCTGAAGCCAGCATTTGGTTTGGAAGAGCAGATAAGGAATGTTTTAAGCCTGGTCTGGAACTCACTATGTAGGCTAGCCTCCATCTCACAGAGCTCCACCTGTTTCTGCTTCCTGAGTGCTGGGATTAGAAGCATGTGCCATCATGCCTGGCATAAGTGAGAATTTTGATATGGCCTTGGCCCTAATTCAGAATTTATTGGCTCATAATATAAAACTGTAAGGAAAATAAAGATGGTTCATCGTTACTGCTGATTTAACAGGATTTACAGTCACCTCAGAGACACACCTCTAGGAATGTCTGTGAGGGTGTTTCCAGAGAACACTTGAAGAGTGAAGATTCACCCTGAAGATGAGTGGCTACAGTCCTGGACTGCCTAAAGAAGGGGAAATATAGAAAGCACCGGCTCCGGCATCCATCATCCATCTCTGTCTGCTGCCTGATACACAACGCTTCCTGACACACAACGCTACCAGACACCTGCTGCTCCAGCCACCATGCTTCCCCCATGATGACTGAATCCCCAAACTGAGACCTGAAGTAAATCTTTCCTTCCAACCTTGTTACCTTTTTTCAGGTATTTTGTCACAACAGTGAGAAAGTGTTTAACAAAATAACAACACTTTCACAAACCATTTTGTGTTTTTGTTTGTTACTAGCCTTATACTTCTCACCGACCCTCACCATGGAAGCACCCCAAAGAAAGAAATTATACCTGTCTTGTTCTTGTTGCTTTGCCATCACCAAGAATGGGGCCCCATTCTAAGATGATGCCTTGTGAATACTGAATGAATGAACAAATGAATGAATGAATGAATGGCTTCTTTGTGTAAGTGGCATGCACTCTGACCTGGCTTGATCTTTCCTGGTTCATGTTGAGCCAGACCTCTGTCTGGGTAGGAGGAAGCACAGCACCATTAGAATAGAAAAAGATTACAATTAAAAGAGTAACCAACCAACCAAGAATGAATAACAGGACCATAAGAGACTCAGTAAGTACTCTGGGTCTTTGGCTTTCCTTGAAAATATGTGAATCCTCTGCCCTGTACCCTCCAGTGTCTAGATTATAGTGAGTTGGATGTACTTCTATGATATATCACCAAATGCTACCTTGGTACAGTGACAATATTCTCCAAACAAAAGTCCAATATGAATGGTTTGTCCAATATGAGGATGATAGGACGTGTCATTTAACTTAGGTTTGTTCCCAAATTTTCATGGTTGGATGTTGGTGTCACTCCACTCCAAGTTAGGGAGCATCCATCATTTGTGTCTTGACCCTATGAATGGCATTGACACAAGTAAGGGTTGGCATTGACTCACATCCTTTGTTCCCAGTCTTGCTTGCTTCTGGCATGCTACAATGAGACCAATTTCCCTTAACCACATGGAAAAGTGGTAAATTATAGGGAACAAATGTCCCTTCCAGCAGAAGGAGGGACACCTGCCTAATGAATCAGCAGTTGTGCAGATGGTCAGCTAGAGCAGCCAACAGGAACTAGAGTCTGCTTGTCCCAACTGGTGATCAGTGCCAGAGCAGCTTCCTGCTTACTAATCCCGCTGGGCTGGACCATGTGGCTTTCCACATGAATGTAGGTCATTTAAAACACTGTCAGCAAGCTGCTGCTTTTACTGCTGGGACACCGGAAAACCTATTGTGAATAGGAGAAATTATTTCCGAGCTGGTGCTTTTCACTTAAAACAGAATCCAGATTTTGAATGCTGCATTCTGCCATTTTACACTCTGCCATAATTATTCTTCAGTGATGCCAAAATAACCGCCAAGTTTTTATGAGTGGGTACTGAGGAGGAAAGATACAGGTCCTGCTTTTAAAGGCAAAAGTTACACAATTCACCCTTGAAGGTATTTTAAAAGCACTATAGAAAGAATCAAAATGTGCCGGGCATGGTGGCGCACGCCTTTAATCCTAGCACTTGGGAAGCAGAGGCAGGTGGATCTCTGTGAATTCAAGGCCAGCCTGGTCTACAGAGTGAGTTCCAGGATAGCTAGAGCTACAGGGAGACCCTGTCTCAAAAAGAACAAAAATAAAAGACCAAAAAAAAAAAATAAAAAAGAATCAAAATGTTTTCATCCATTCCTAAGATAGAGAGAAACATTTGGCCCATAATTTGGCTAAGAAAGAAAAATATATATTCTGCTGATTGAATTTACCATTTTTGCAAAAGTACCTCTGTTTAATTCATGAAATTTAATCAAGATCATGCTGAGATTTATTGCTTCTCATTAATGTTTCCTTTGAAGATGAGTGGAAAGACCTAGGGTTGAGAGGAAAGAAAGATTCTTTCCAAAGTACTATAAGACTTAATTTGGACTTCATTAAATCTCATTAGTTCACTAATACAGAATTTATGACACTTATGACAGAGAGTGGGCTGGTATTTGTCTTGGTTTAATCTATGAAAAAGTGATTTTTCTCTGCAGGTGAATGATACGAAAAAGGTTTTATGGGAAGAGTCTATATACATGATGGAATAAATATTCATTAATCACTTTCTTTTACACATGAAACAATGTTGATCTCACATTTTTAAATAGTTTCATTAAGATGATGGAGACTCCCACTTGATAGTACCTTTCTACATTGCTTATTGGCATCATTGCATATTTATTTCTTCTCTAGCCACTTTCACAAAAGGATTTAAGCCAGGCTATGGTAAAGGGTAGAAGAATTTGTGACACAGGTAAAATTGCATGTGGTTCTGATCATCACATCACACGAAATACTAGAACAGATTTTTCACTCAATGTGGAAGCTATTTTGGGGATAGTCTATTTAAAAATGTGTGATAAATATAAAATTCATTTCTCAAGAGCCCTGAGACGATTGCAAAAAGATAGTGTAGTAATTTTACTGGAAATCCCAAAATAACAGCAATTGTCAAAATATAAACATTTGGGACTAGAGAGTTGGCTCGTCGGTTAAGAGCTCTTGCTGCTCTTACAGAGGACCTGGGTTTGATTCCTAGCACCCACATGGTGGCTGACAATCATCTGTTAACTCAAGCTACAGGGCAATCCAACCCCCTTGTCTTACCTCCAGGGGCATTGCACACATGCAGGCAATACACTCATACACATAAAATGAAAATAATAAATAAGTATTTTTAAATAAAAATAAACACAAATACTTATTTAGGGCTTACCTAAGACAAGCCTCTAGCTAGGCAGTCTATAGCAAATAGGGGCCATTTCTAGTCATCAGGAATCCAGGGCTTCATCTTTTTTCTTCATCTTTTGGATACTTCGTGATTTAAGACAGCCACCAGATGCCAGAATGATGCCTATCTTGTGCCATGTTCCAGCCAGTCAGAAGAAAGAAAGACAAGAGTCTCCTCCAATGACTGGTCGTCATATTTAAGCAGTATTCTTAGTAGTGCCCCACATAAATTATACATCTTTGGCCCAGACTTACTCACATGGCATACTGTTCCTCAAGGGAGCTTTGTTAATAAGGGAAAAGAAGAGAATGGGCAGCAGGTGGAACCAGCCAGTGGTATGTGTAGACAACCACTCTCCTACACAGCCAGTGGTATGTGTAGACAACCACTCTCCTACACAGCCAGTGGTATGTGTAGACGACCACTCTCTTACACAGCTGAAATTAGGGCATACTTACAGGAGGAGACAGAGGAAATCAGAAGCTAAGAAAGTAAAGAACTAGAGCTGGAGAGATGCCTCGGTGGTTAAGAGCACTGTCTGCTCTTCCAGGGCACGGAGTTTGATTCTCAGCACCCACATGGCAGCTAACAACAGTCTGTAACTCCAGTTCCATGTTATTCGACGCCCTTCATGGGCACTGCATAATACAAGTGCACTTGCATATGTGTAGCCAATACACTCATACACATAAAATTAAAAAGCAAATAAAATAAAAGCAAATGGTTTTTTAAAAGAAAGTAAAGCTGGGTGTGGTGGAGCACGCCTTTAATCCCAGCACTCAGGAAGCAGAGGCAGGCCAATCTCTGTGAGTTCAAGGGCAGCCTGGTCTACAGAGCTAGTTCTAGGCCAGCTGGGGCTACAGGGAGACCCTGTCCTAAAAAGCCCCCCCCCCCAAAAAAAGAAAGAAAGAAAAGAAAGAACTTACATAGTTACTATGGCTGAACAGAGATTTCACAGCAAGCTTCTTAATGGCTAGGACAGAAAAGAATGACTGTGACTAAAGAAGCACATTCATCAGTTCCTCAGTAGGGGCACAGTGGGTCCCAGAATTAAATTCTTTGATGTTTTTCATACAGGCATATAATATGCATGATCATCAGGTGTTCTGAATCTTTTTAATTACTTTCATTGTTAAATACCCTATCCCTTGTTCTTAGACGTACTTATCCATGCATATCCAATCTCCATTTCAGAATGCATACTCACCAAGGGTATTAGAATCAAAAGAAAGCATAATTAAATGTTCTTGATATTTTTTGAGGAAGCATATAAAAGTGGTTTTGAGGGAATCAGTACAAGGAATGAATTAGAAATGTCTTAGTGACATCACCCATGTAAACCTTTGTGTAACAGACTTGGGGACCTTGTTAGTGCCAGCTCTGACTAAGTCCTGGATGACTGACTGAGGTTAACTGAACTGTATGTGAGACAGAGATATGGTAAATGGTAAGATAGGTGTTGGAAGACTTGTAGTGCTTTCACCAACATCATTTGTGTCTTCTTTCTCTTGAGTTAGATGTGGGAAAGACAAACCTTCAACAGGTGCTGTGCTTTGGATTTGTCAATCTCGAACCCAGGGTCAAACCCTTATAGTGAGTTTATTTTCCTCTGTAGGTAAATCTGCATGAAAATCCAAAGTATGATGTGGAAGCAAGGAAATGAGGAAGCATGTCATTATTGGAATGTGAAATATCCCCCATGAGCTCATGTGATGAAGGCTTGAACCAGAACTGATGGAAGCTTTCAGAAGCAGGTCCGTCTCGAGGAAGATCACTAGAGATGTAGCTTGTTCACAGCCTCTTCCTCATTCTCAGATTCCTGTTCACCAAGAGACAATCTCACAACATGCTTCCACTGTCACAGTGTTCCTCACTCTCGGATTCCTATTCACCAGGAGACAAAAGTTATAAAACCACAAGCCAAGTAAATATGGACATCTGCA
Source organism: Rhizomys pruinosus (assembly GCA_009823505.1). NCBI lineage: Eukaryota > Metazoa > Chordata > Mammalia > Rodentia > Spalacidae > Rhizomys > Rhizomys pruinosus. The sequence goes on along the minus strand of VZQC01000192.1, from coordinate 1,259,174 downwards.
GGTGCAGGTCTTCAAATGACCTTCCATAAATCCCAAGATTACCACATAAGGATCTGGTAGTTACCATTTATTGATGGCCAGTGTGGACTTACAGTTTCCCATTAAATCCTTGCAATAAACGTTGCAGAGGAATTACTATTCCCATTTTATAGTTAAGAAACCTGAAACTTGTAAAATTGGGTTTGCCATTGCCAAATGACTACAAAATTGGTAGTTTACGATAACCAAAATGTATTATCTGACAGTCCTGGAGGCCAGAAGTCCAAAATCCTTGGCGGGGCTGCACCCCTTTCAAATGCTCTAGAGACCATTTGCTTCTTGCCTCTTCCAGTTCCTGCTTTATTCGTATCAATTTCTGCCTCCATCCTGATGTCACCCTCTTCTCTGTCCCTCCTCTACCCCTTCTTTTGTATTACAAAGGAACTTGCATTTGATGCTGGGAATACTCAGATAACCCAAGATGATCTCATTTCAAGATCTTTAGTTGCAACCCAAAGACCTATTTTCCAAATAAGGACTCCTTCCAGGTTCTGGCTTAGGATGTGGACTTATAATTTGTTTTGGGAGGGGGGAAGCATTATTCTATCTCCTATAGAGAGATGAGATATAATTTGGGGGTGACACCAAGTGGCTATAGATGGGATGTGAAGAGTAGTTTCTACTCTTTAAAGAATATGCCTGTGGGGGCTGGAGAAATGGCCTAGCGGTTAAGAGCGCCGACCGCTCTTACAGAGGACCCAGGTTCGATCCCTAGCACCCACATGGCAGCCGAGAACCGTCTGAAACTCCAATTCCAGGAGAACTCCAGTTCCAGGGGAATCCGAGACCGTCTTCTGACCTCCGCGGCATTGCACGACACGGGTGCACAAACTTGCATGCAGACAGTACATTCATACACATACAGAAATAAATAAAAATTAATAAAAAAAATTTAAAAAAAAGAATATGCCTGTGAGTCTTAAAAACAGGACATAGCCTCACACAAACTCAACTGCCAACTACTTCTACTTACAAACCTTCAGTATTGTCACACTGATAAGATATAGAGGAGGACAATTTAGAAATGAATCTTTTGTTTATTGTCACCCTCTGATGCTCAGGTAGATTGTCTTTGGAAGGACTAGGCAAGAGCTAACATTGAGAACCACATCATAGGTGACTTAAAGGAACAGAGACACAAGAAGTTCTCTGAATGAATGATAGGATTGAGATGAGAAGCTAGTTCCACCTTGTTAGTTTCTTATTACCTTAACCTCTGCCATACTGTCTGATACCATGCACAGCCATATCAACATTTTGGTGTCTGGGGATAGATCTGTCTGACACACGTGATAGCTTCCAACACATCCTCCAAGCTCTGTTTTCTGTTAGGCACACAGATACAATTCAGCCATGCACCCTGCCAGAGTGATCACATAAATATTCATGGTAAGAGATAAGCCCTGCAGCAAGACAAATTCCAACAAGGGGAGGGACAAATTCATTTCTAACATAGGCAGGATTTGGATGTTTTCACAAGGAGGTATTGAGTTGTTTGTCCAATATTTTATAGCAGATAAGTAAAAGCCCAGGTTAGCCCTATTCTCAAACCATTTCTAATGTTCTTTATATTCCATGAAGTCATTTGTGCAAAGGCTAAATTGATGAGGTAGAAGTTTTTTTTTTAATTTTTTTTTATTAATTTTATTTATTTACGTATGTGTATGAATGTACTGTCTGCATGCAGGTTTGTGCACCCGTGTCATGCAATGCCGCGGGGGTCAGAAGCGGGCCTCGGATTCCCCTGGAACTGGAGTTCTCCTGGAATTGGAGTTTCAGACGGTTCTCAGCCGCCATGTGGGTGCTGGGGATCGAACCCGGGTCCTCTGTAAGAGCGGTCGGCGCTCTTAACCGCTAGGCCATCTCTCCAGCCCCGAGGTAGAAGTTTTCATCCTGGATTGTCTGACCTTATTTCAAGTCAGAAAATAGGGTGCTTTGAGAAGTGGGTATAGCCTTTGAGTCTTCCTTCCTTTTTTTTTTTTTTTTTTTTTTTTGGTATTTTTGAGACAGGGTCTCTCCTTAGTCCCAACTGGCCTGGAGCTCCCTATGTAGACCAGGCTGGCTTTGAACTCACAGAGATCGGCCTGCCTCTGCCTCCCGAGTGCTGGGATTAAAGGTGTGCGCCACCATGCCCGGCCTGAGTCTTCCTTTCTGAAATGTCACTTGTCTCATCTGGTTGGTAGACATGGAGGGAGAAATGGCAGAATATTTAAAGATTCTCTCTTAGAGGCTATAAAGCAGACAGACAAATGTCATAATTTTTGTATTTTAACATTATTTTAATTGTATATTTCCTCTTCAAATGCCATCTGTTGTCTCAATTTCATTAGTAAGATTATTTTTTCTGCTCTTTAGGATGAAGGCAGTGTCTGTTTCACCTGGGTAGCCCCAGAAAATCTAGCCCAGATTCCTGAAATGAGTTGATGGGCAATAAACCTTTGTTCAATCAAATGGTTTTTACCCAGCCTTCCTATGATGTATTGAAAACCAAAAAGAATCTGTTATATTAATTTTATCACAAGTTCAAAGCAGTAAAGCCCAAATATAGCATAATTTTGTGTGTAATAATTATCTAAATGAAAGACCCCTTTATATATGATTCTAAATTTATTTTAGGTATTGAATATAACAGGTTTCATGTGATGACAGTTAGCACTGTGACCGCCCATGAAAAGGCCAAATGTTCTCAGAGTAGACCACACCTGCAGCTTGCTGTGAGCCACAGATGTAGGGCAAAGCAATTCGTTTTAAAAATAACTACTTTTTGCAGGGGCTGGAGAGATGGCCTAGCAGTTAAGAGCACCAACTGCTCTTGCAGAGGACCTGGGTCTGATCCCCAGCACCCACATGGCAGCTGAGAACCATCTTTAACTCCAGTTCCAGGGGAATCTGACACCTCTTCTGATCTCCTCAGCATTGCACGACACGGGTGCACAAACCTATGTGCAGACAGTACATTCATACACATAAAAATAAATAAAATTAATTAAAAAACTATCTTTTTCTTGATATTTTCTTTCATTGTCCTCATTCAAAAAGAACTAGATTTTCCAATAAGGCTGTGGTGATAATCCAGGAGCCTACTCCTAGAGTTGGTTCCTCAAAATCCTTAAATCTTGACAAGGAGGCTGTTAATGAAGTTTTGACCAAATTTTAAAAGAAGGGAGGTTTCCCTAAAGATGAAGGAACTAAACAGTGGAAAGGAAAGAATGATGTTACAAGTGTGCAGATTCCACTAGGTTCTTAACTAAGAGACCCAACCATCGTGTTCCTGGTAGATCCAACAGACCCCAGAGAAGAGATGGCAAGTTTGTGACCCCACTGTTGTAGAGACAGCCCCTCCCCCAGAACAAAGCACCTCTGTCAACAGAAACAGGGACACTTAAGTGGAACTTGCCCAGGCTTGTAATGACAAGCCTTATAAAATCAGGTTGGAACAGCAGTTGCGAACTAAAACTATATATGCTTGCTTGTTTTGGAAGGATTGATGAATTAGAGAGTTAGCTGTGATCTCTTTCTGAACTGGGTGGTCCAGGTTCTTATTCGAAGAATTAAAGAAATAGACACAGCAAAGTAACAAGGGATTTTAGTTAGAAGCTGAGTGAGAGAAAAAGTCAGATATATCCCAAGAGAGCACTGAGGTCCAAACATGATTTACTCAAGAGCCCACTGATGAGTAACTCCTTCTACTACTTACTGCCAAGGGCTTCCTTTGTGGGACCAGGGGAGAAGCAGCTGGTTGTTAAAGGGCATAATGTGGATGCATTTCTGTTTTGATTAATAGACTTGGGTTAGGTAAGCCTTCATTCACTGTGCATGTCATTTCCCATGATGCATCTGATTTTAATGGCATGCACACTCAGCTATGGCAGAAAACAGCCAATAATAGACAAAAGATAATAAATGGGTATTTTCTCCAAAAATTCATTTTGATAACGTTCATAGTTTGCCTTACTGTGTGTGCGACCTGGAAATCACTCTAGGCTGGATCAACCCAGGATGCTTCTGAGTGTGCTTACACACAAAAGGAGAGTAACTAAAGGTTGCTAGGGAGCTGTAGGAAAGTGACATGAACTCATCCTAAGTTGAAAATACCATCAGTGGACAAAGCACTTAATACATCTAGCATCCTGCTTAGTCACAAGCACCCTGGAGCAGGTTAGCTGTTTCCCCTTATCATTTCTCTTCTCTCTTCCTTTCCCACTGGCCAGAGCACCTTGCTCCATCAGGAGTTCAGGAACTAACTCCAGGAGGAAGTTTCTGGGCTGTTGTCATAACCCTACTAGGAGAATCTAAGAAAAAAAGGGGGTAGAAAATTATTCAAACTGTAGTTCACTGCCCATGTCCAGCATCTAGAGGTTGGATCATATATTACCAGCTTAGAGAAAGAGCAAAATTCATAACACAGTTTCTGCTAAAAAAGTATTACTTCCATATCACTGAAATGTTTAAAATTTTTAAATCAGAGGCTAGAGATATGGCTCTGCAGTTAGGAGCATTTGCTGTTCTTCCAGAGAATCCAGGTTCAGTTTCCAGCACCCATGTTGGGTGGCTCACAACCACCTGTAACTCTAGTTCTGAATTTGATGCCCTCTTCTGGCCTCTGCAGGCACCTGCAAATGTGTACTCATACCCATGCAGATACGTACATGTACAGAAATAAAAATAAGAAGTAAATCTTTAAAAAATCTTAGTCAAACCATGACTGCCTTTCATCACACCAAACAAAAATTGAATCTAGGAATTAGTAACAAGAATCTTGGGGGCTAAAGAGATGGTTCAGTGGTTAAGAGCACTGGGTGCTCTTGTAAAGGACCTAGGTTTGGTTCCAAGCACTCACATGGTGGCTAACAACCACCTGTAACTCCAGTTCCAGGGGGTTCCATGTCCTCTTCTAGCTTCCTCAGGCACTGCATGTCACAGGGGAGCTTATGTACATGCAGGCAAAACACTCATATGCATACTTTTTTTTTTCTTTTAGAGAATCAGAAAGGAGCAATCAGGGTGTTGCAAGTCCTGATTATGCAGACGCTAATCACGTATCATGCAAACTCCAATCATCATTTTCTATCTGCCCTCCAAAAGGAGGAACAGGTAAGGATTATCCCATCTGACTATTGCATAAAATTTTTAAAAAGATGACCAGGCATGGTGGCACATTCCTTTGAACCCAGCACTCAATAGGCAGAAGCAAGTGAATCTGTGAGTTCAAGGCCATCCTGGTCTACATAGTAAGCTCCAAGCCAGCTAAGGCTACAGGGAGACTCTGTCTCAAAAAGACCAAAAAAAAAATGTTTAAGGTAAATAAAAAAAAATTTTAAGAATCTCAAATGTTTGGTGTTTATAATATAAAAGCAAATAGGAAATGATCAAATCCTTCAGTCATACAACTGAGTCAGTCACAGGAAGGTGAAAGCCTTTTAAACTATCCTAACTGAACTTTTCCTCCACAAAGCTGCGAAACATTTATGCCCGAATAAAATGACATTTAAAATTTTTTCATTCATTGGGAATATGAATGAAATGTATTTTCCTTTGCATTTTTCATATTTTCTTGTCCATGATGAATATTTTATGGGAACAATGAAAAAAGTACATTTTTGCTTAGATCAGATATCTGTACCCAAAGACCCAAAGCAGTGGGAGGCCTACATCTGAAGTTCTTTTTATTGGTGCTATGTATGGTTTGGAATCTTGTCCCCCGCGTGTTAGAAACTGAACCTTCAGAGTCTCAGGTTAGTGGTATTTGGAGATGATTAGGATTAAATGTGGTCAAGGGAGCAGGGCTAGCTTGGCTCGTCCTTGTCTGATGAGATTCATCCATATTACATGTTCCTGGCTTTTTCATTGTTTTACAGAATAGAGACTTGCTCTCATAAAAGCTATCTGAGATGATGCACCCTCAGCGTACTGGCCAGCCATGTCAGTTCTGGGAAAAGTGTTTTCCCTTCACCTCCATCCAGTGGCAGCTGGTCACAGCTTGAGTCAAGCCATGCTGCTAGAGAGGAAAGTGCTCACCATGCAGGCGTGAGGACCTGAGTGCACATCCCAAGAATCCATGGAAATCTGCATGTGGTGGCACATGTCTGCAATCTCAGGCTCTCAGGGCAAGGTGGAATGCAGAGATAGAAGAGCCCCAGAAACTCATGGGGATAAGCTAGCCTGGGATACACAGTGGTCATGACACCCTGCCTTAAACAAGTTGGAAGGCAAAGACTCACACCTGTAGTTATGCTCTAACCTTCACATGTGCACCATGGCACGTACACATACACACACAGACACACACAGACACACACAGACACACACAGACACACACACACACACACACACACACACACACACACACACGGAGAGCCAAATGTTCAGAGGTGGGAAGTTCAGCCATAGAAAGAAAGCTCATCAGAACTAAGACTGACTGCTTCAACTTCCCAGTTGCTTTGAGTTAGATGATTTGATAATATTACCTATATACTGCTATACGCTACCACTTGGAAGCCTTACCTAAGGGGACTCTGTCCTTCCTGGGACCTTCTCAGTGGGAAAGTCCATTTGGATGTTTCAACAGGGCTTCCCCAGTCACTTTCTGCTGGATATTTGTAAGCCCGCATCCCCCTTCAATAGAGTCGCCTTCCATTTGCTCTCTCAGTGAGGGTATTCCAGTCATTTCTGCTGGGTGTTGTGAGTTCCTGATTTGATGATATTTTGCTATCTGCCTGTTGTTTCTATCTTCTATTTGTTATTTATTATGTTACCTTTTGCTTGCTACATACTTAACAAAGTCATTCATTCAAAACAGAAAAGACAGCCATGATAAATTATTCTTCGGACCGTACAGAACATATGTAACATCAAGTACTGAGAAAAATCATGCCCCAGCTCCCAACCTCTGTGGCTCCTCTCTTCACAAGGCCCCAGGAGGAAGACAAAACCTTCTATGGAAGTTGTTGTCATTGCTCAGTTGGCTTGGACTTAAAGTAAAACAATTTTCTTCTGGAATAAAATAGCATTTGGTAGAAATAACTGTCAACATCTCACCTCTAGGGAAATACTTTTATATGAGAGTTTGGGAGCTATGCAATAGTTGAAAGCCATAGAGGTTTGTTCTAATAACACTAATCCCAGGAAAAGGGGGCTAACTAAAGGCTGAAATAGCCAAATATTTAACTGGTTGAATTGGATGCAGAATGATACCGAGGGAGTAAACTATCAAATTGCATGCAGTGACTCAGTGCTCCCAGGGTGGCCACAAGTGAGTACTGATGCCATCCCCTGGCTTATTAGCCATCTCACATGGTAACTGAAATCATTGGCAGCTCAAGTCTTGGCTCCACCCAGATGTGCTGGCACATGAAATTAGAAGCTAGGCAGACAACAAAAGGGATGTTCCTCCTACATGTGACAGGCTAATGACCTTTCTTGACCTTTGCCTCTTGGTCACTTCACCCACCCAATATTCTAGATCATACTGAAGATCACTAAAAGGGAGAATCACATATTACCATCAGGGTAGGAAGTTCAGTGATGATTTTCGGAACAATAATTGATTTAATGTCTGTTGTAGGCTGTATTCTGGGTAACCTGTTCTTGATACTGTGGGAACTATACTAATACCTGCTCCTTGTCTTCATAAAGCTTATGATTCAGTGAAGAGGCCAGCATTAATCAAATACACAATTCTATGTAAAACTTCAACTACCATAGGTCTTCCCTTTGGAAAAGGAAAATGATACTAGGAAAGCAAACTGAATTAAAGCCATTTAAAGAACCCAGAAAAGATTTTCCTAAAGAAGAAGCATTGAGCTGATGTCTGAAGGAAAAGAAACTACTAACTAAGAAAAAGGGCAGAGAGGGGATATCCCAGCATAAGCAGAGGAAGGGAACACACACAAAGGCCAAACAGATACACAGTTCTCAAAGTAGTTAAGACAGATGCTAAGCTACTGTGACAGAAGACTCTCAAAATACAATGGCTTAAATTATGGCAATTTATTTCTATCCATAATAACCATCTAGATTCAGATTTAAAAAGGAGCTCTGCTCCACTGGGTCATCCTAAGACATAGGTTCTTTCCATCTCATTGCTCACCCTCCTGCCTGGGATTCCAAGGTATTTCCCTCATCTATACAGTCACAGCCATTGCCCGCAAAAGGCACATTAATACTCCAGCCAAGGAGAGTGGGTGACAAACGCCATTGCAAAGAATATGATCACAAAGCAGACAACTGCAAGGGAGGATGGAAAATGTGGTCTCTAGCAAGATGGCCATGTGATCTGACAAATCTAATTTGGAAGTGAGAACAAGGTCTACACTGAAAAGGAGGTGGAAGAAAACAGACATGGAGATGCAGTCATCTCTGCTCAAAGCAAAGGGGTTCCTGGCATCCACTTGTGTTCTCATTAAATGAATATATACATATATTCATTATATATATATATATATATATATATATATATATATATCTGCTCTTGCCTGGACTGGCTAAAATAATTGCAACATAAAGACCATTTAGTACTTTTATAAACCTCATGCAAGCACTCTTGGGAATTGCTATCCTTGCAAATCATGAATAAGTCATTGCAGAAGGAGTTACCCTAAAGGTCACCATCTACAGGGTGTCCAGCACTCTGCATGCCTGTTGTACATACATTATCTGGTTTAAAACTCACAGCAATCCATTTTACAGTTGGTAGAGCCAGGCCAGAGAGAATCTAGGATCACATTAGGTCATTTAGTTGGCATGTAGGGGTTGGGAACTCAGATTTGATTCCAAATTCTGTGCTTTGAATAAATATGTTATACAAATGCCTCCCTAGAAATCATGACTGTTACTGAGACATGGCGGTGCAGGGCTGTAATCCCAGAGCTTGGAAGGTAGAGATGGAGGATCAGGTCCACACAGTGAGTCTGAGGTCAGCTTGGGTTACATGATGTTCTAGTTTCTCTTCAATTGCTGTGACAAAACACTCTGACCGACACCAACTTGGGGAGGAAAAGGTTTATTCAGCTTACATCTCCTGGGTCACAATTCATCACTCAGGGAGCCCAAAGCAGGAACTCAGGGCAAGAACCTGGAGGCAGGAGCTGAAGCACAGGCCATGGAGGAATGCTCCTTACTGGCTTGCTCCCCTGGCCCATGCCCAGCCTGCCTTCTTATATGGTACACAACAACCTGCCCAGTGTGGCACCACCCATAGTGGGCTGGGCCCTCCCACATTGCCCAACAATCAAGACGGTACTCCACAGACATGGCCACAGGCCAGTCCAATGGAGCCAATTCCCCAATTGAGGCTCCCTCAACCCAGGTGTGTCAAGTTGACACTAAAGCTATCCAGCACACATGACATATTAGCACAGGAAAGAGGGGAAGAAAGGGAGGGAAGGAGGGAGAAAAGAGAGTCAGAGAAAGAAAGACCAACATAGAGGGATTTAAGACACTATTTATATACCCACAGATGCGATAGTAGTGTGTGTGTGTGTGTGTGTGTGTGTGAGAGAGAGAGAGAGAGAGAGAGAGAGAGAGAGAGAGAGAGAAATGCATTGTTCATGAAAGGTATTAAAGACTGCCTGAGTTGGGCGTGGTGGTGCACGCCTTTAATCCTAGCACTTGAGAGGCAGAGGCAGGCGGATCTTTGTGAGTTCAAGGCCAGCCTGGTCTACAGAGCGAGTTCCAGGACAGCTGGGGCTACAGGGAGACCCTGTCTTGAAAAGACAAAAACAAAAACAAAAAAAAAAAAAGAAAAAGACTGCCTGTTAAATCTTTTGGAGCATAAGGATAGCTTGAAGTCTTGAAAGGTAGGAAGTACTCAGATAGGAAAGGGCAAGGAAAGTCCCTGTGGGTAGAGGAGCATTTTCAAGAAGCACAGAGAACCGTATATGGATACAGGTTTCAACAAAGCCCTAGAACAATTCAGTATGGAAAAGCCTGTTCTTTTCATAATTGTTCCTACATCAATGGGCTAATCATATGAGAAAAAAAGAATTCTGATCTCTACCTCTCACTATGTACAAAAATTAAAGCAATAGAGATCAGGGACCTAAAAGTAAAAATGAAAGAAACATGATTGAAAAGGGGGGGGGGTCCTTCATGAGCTTGGAATAATCAAGGACTCCTTAAATAAACAAAATGTTAACTTAAGAAGTTGATACCTGGGCTGGAGGGATGGCCTAGCGGTTAAGAGCGCCGACCGCTCTTGCAGAGGAGCCGGGTTCGATCCCCAGCACCCACATGGCGGCTGAGAACCGTCTGTGACTCCAGTCCCAGGAGAACTCCAGTTCCAGGGGAATCCGAGACCCTCTTCTGACCTCCGCGGCATCGCACGACACGGGTGCGCAGACCTGCATGCAGACAATACATTCATACACATAAATAAAAAATAAAAATAAAAAAAAAAGAAGTTGATACCTTGAATTTAATTAAGAACAAAAATGTAGGCAAAAATAACATTGAAAGAATGAGAAAAACAAGATATTAGAAAAATACATATATCCAGCAAAAGAGATTTGTATCCAGAGGCCGGGCATAGTGGCCCACACCTTTAATCCTAACACTCAGGAGGCAGAGGCAGGCAGATCTCTGTGAGTTCAAGGCCAGCCTGGTCTACTTAAGTGAGTTCTAGGCCAGGTGGGGCTACAGGGAGATCTTGTCTCAAAAAGACTAGAGAGAGAGAGAGAGAGAGAGAGAGAGAGAGAGAGAGAGAGAGAACTTGTATCCAGACTCCGTGTGTTTGTGTATGCATATGTAGGTCATGAAACTGGAAAGGGGATTGTGAGAGAAGACATCTAAACGAGGTGGGAAATAGAGAGGTAACGTACAGAGTCAATGAAATGCCTCGGATAAGAAAGCAGAAGAGGGACTGACAGGGAGAAGCAACTGGGGGTGGGGTTAAAGGGGAGGGAAGTGAGGGAGGGAGCAAGCGAGACCAAAGTGTAGTGATCCATGTGTATGCAGAACCCAACACTTTGTATACTAACCCAGACACATAATGCTACAGGGAGACCCTGTCTCGAAAAAAAAAAAAAAAAAATGAGCAAAGCAGACAAATAGACACTTGCAAAACTGAATATCAAAATAGGCAATGAATATGTGAAAGATACCAAACATCCTTGGTCATTACAAAAACAAAACTGAAGACAGCGAGACCCACCACAATCAGACACCATCAGATTTTATAATGGATGATGTTTAGACTAGAAGTGTTAAATGCTAGCTTGAATATGGCACATCCAGAATTGTCTTTTGTTACTAGAGGGGCTGTCAACTAGAGCATTCAACATGGGGAAATTCTGGCAGTATCTACTGAACTCGAATACTTGGCATGTGGATGCGTGTGTGTGTGTGTGTGTGTGTGTGTGTGTGTGTATACATGTGAAGGCCACAGGTCAACACTGGATGTTGTTAGTTGTTTCTCCACTTTATCTTTAACACTTTAATTCTTAGAGAACTTCATACAAGGTACCATGATCCTATTTTCCCTCCTTCAGCTCCTCCATGTCCACCCTACCCTCCCTACCCATCCAACTTCCTGTTCTCTCTCTCTCTTTCTCTCTCTCTCTCTCTCTCTCTCTCTTTCTCTCTCTCTCTCTCTTCCAGTATAAGTTGTCCAAATATGTGGCCATGGGGTGTGGTAGAACATGGGTCACACCCTCAAAGAAAACCCACCCATCTGTTCTAGTAGCTACCAAACGCCAACGTTTCCTCAGCTACGGTGGAAACTGCCACTCCCCTCTCCCACCCTAGTTTTTGAGACAGGCTCTCTCACTGAACTTGGAGCTCATCAATTCAGCCAAACTGACTGGTCATTGAGCCCCAGGGCTTACCCAGTCGCTGCCTCCCTAGCATTGAGATTTTAGCATGCATGCCATGTCTGGATTTCCTTGCGGGCTGGGGACGGGACTTCAGGTTCTCATGCATTAATGGGAGATGGTTAAGTCAAAGTGACAATACCATGAAAAACCTTAAGGTGGAGTCATTGAGCCTGGAATGTGACTTGCTGTTGCACAGGTCTGGCTTACAACAGACAGACCATGGACAGACACCATCTTTCCCAAACTTGGTCCTAGGATCATTATAGGTAAGCTTGCTGACTGTTAAACTCCACAAGGAAGGAGGGGCTGGAAGAGCCAGCCACAGCTCCCAACCAAACAGTCGGCCTTAGTTACGTGAGGGGTAGTGGCTAAGGGTGTGTAAGCTGAGGAAGCCAAGCGAAGGCCCACTTGCCATTTCGTGTGGCTGTGGGGAAGTCACCACCTGTGCTTGGGAGACGACTTTCCAGTGCAGCCTTAGGAGGGAAGTACCCACACTTCTGTAAGTAAACCTCACCTGTTGCTCTGTAAGTAAGCCCAATAAAGCTGCTGGTTTCCTAACCTGTAGTTTAGTGAATAGTGAATTCATACCTTGGTTTGTGGTAGGGACCAAAGGAAGAGGAGGTAGACATTGTTTACACCTCCCAGAAAGAATTTTAGCAACACTTGCTCAGATTCACATTCTAAAAAGATGACTTTGGCAGCCATTTGGCCTGACCTTAAGATGAAGAGAGGTACTGGAGATACTGTTGGCAAGGAAACCAAGTAAGCCTCTGTCTGAATGGACATCCCAAGCCCTTGTCAGCAGTTCATTCCAGAGCAGCAGGAATGTCCACTCGCTCTGGAATGTTGATTAATAGAATGCCAGAGAACTTCCTCTATGGAAACCTCAGAACAAAGTACTGCACTGTGGCCAGTTCTCTCTAATGGTGTCTTACATAGAGAAATAAAATGAACGCTGCTTTCTAAATAGACTTCTCCCTTTTCTTCAAATAAAATGGTAACCAGAGGCAGACCACAGATTTGGGCAGATTTGACCGTTCTTGGGAGGTTAGCTCCGCCTCCCAGTTTCTTTTTTTTTTTAATTTTTTAAAACTTTATTTATTCTTTATGTGTACGAATGTACTGTGCATGTAAGTTTGTGCACCTGAGTCGTGCAATGCCACGGAGGTCAGAAGAGGGCATCAGATTCCCCTGGAACTGGAGTTGAAGATGGTTCTCAGCCACCATGTGGGTGCTGGGGATCGAACCCAGGTCCTCTGCAAGAGCAGCCTGCGCTCTTAACTGCTAAGCCATCTCTCCAGCCCCCCGCCCCCCAGTTTGTTTCTTGTGCTGGGAAGAAGGGCATGTTTAGGCATGTAAAGCTCTTACAATGTAGATGGATAATGTTACCATCTAATGTGCTCTCAGACATGTAATAATAATGCATGTTGGAAACATCCACATTTCCAAGTCAGGCCTCCAATATGGCCTCTAAGAGACATTATCACAAAACTCACCTCTCATGTAAGTGTGGGAGACCAGACACAGGGTATTCCTAGGTGTCTCCAGAATGTCCTCAGTGCTTCATGTAAAGATCAACAGAGAGCTTCCCTCTCTTAGTTAACCTGCAAATCTTGTCTACGTGGCCAAGTGCCGAGGCTTCTGTCTAGCAGCACAACAGTCTCAGATGTCATCTCACCTTGGAAAGGAGCTTATGCTCTTTGCCGTCCATCCACAGCTGTGACAGTAAGTGGGCAGGATGAATTATGTATTTTATTCTGAGGAAATCTCTATCACAGAGTCCAATGTTAGGTGGTTGCTGCCGCTGATCCTCAGAGATCTGAAGGGACTTGTCTAAGACCCTGGATTTCCTAGCATGAGAAAGCCTGCAGTCTTTGTGGGGTGTTCTGGTTTGATTTATATTGCTGTGACAAAATGCCATGATCGAAAGTAACAGGGAGAAAAAGGGTTTGGCTTATGTGTCTGGATCACAGTTCATCACCGAAGGGAACCAGGAAAGGAGCTCAGGGCAGGAATCTGGAGACAGGAGATGAAGCACAGATCATGGAGGAATGCTGCTTATCAGCTTGCTCCTCTGGCCTGGGCTCAGTTTATACAACTCAGGACCACCTTCCCAGGGGTGGCTCTCCCCTCACAGATATGCCCACAGCCCATTCTGATGGAGGAAATTCCCCGATGGCGGTTCCTTTTTCCCAGGCGTGTCAAGTTGACAACCGACCTATCCACCACACAGGAACATCTTCAGATCTCCAGAGATTTGGTTTTCCTGGTGATCTGCTGCAAGAATGAACATGGGTGCTGCATCTTTCTCTCTTCTTCACTCTGGGGCTGGGTCAGCTTTTACAAACGAAAACCACAATCCACTCACACTATGCACATCTGGAGGTCACAAGGACCATGTACGATGCTGCACATCCGACATCAGGATAGCCCCTCCCCTCATGTTCTGTTTCGCTCCTCTTCCTTTCCCTCCTTAGCTCTTGCTTTGTCTCAGTGAAGCTGTGTACCACATGTCACTTTCCATACTGATTTATTTCCACTTTTTTATTTTAGGCACAAACTCCCATTATGTTGTTGAGGCTGACCTTTGAAATCATGATTCTCCAACTCTACTTTCAGAGTGATGAGATGCAGGCACTAGACCAGCAAGGTGACATCCTTTTTGCTTGAACACAGTGTTTTCCCCAATCCTCCACTCCCTAAAAATATGGCAGAAGGGAACATGACAGGGCTTTGAACTAATTGTGGCCAATTTGCCACATGAAAGGAAAGCGAGCTGGGGAGATGGCTCAGCAGGTACATGCTTGCTGCACAAGCTTGAGGACTTGAGTTTGGCTCCCCAGAAACCCTATGAAAGCTAGGCATGGAAGAATACCTTTGTAGTGCACACTGGAAGACGGAGACAGGCCGGTCTCAGGGCCGGCTGGCCTGGCAGGCTAGCTGACACGCCTAGCAATAGGTTTAGTGAGTGTCTCAAAAATGAGAAAGAAAGAAAGAAAGAAAGAAAGAAAGAAAGAAAGAAAGAAAGAAAGAAAGAAAGAAAGAAGGAAGGAAGGAAAGAAAGAAAGAAAGAAAGAAAGAAAAGAAAGAAGAAAGAAAGAAAGAAGGAAGAAGGAAAGAAAGAAAGAAAGAAAGGAAAGAAAGAAAGAAGGAAGAAATAAAGAAGGAAGAAGGAAAGAAAGAAAGAGGGAAGGAGGGAGGAAAAGAAGAAACAGGGTAATTAGATGTAGATTTTCAGGAGAATGCAGGAATTTAAATACTTACATCATCTCGCAGAGTTAGCAACCAAATCTGCCTCTAGGGTCCCACTAGGTCAGTTCCCAGGCCTGTCAATGTTGCCCTCACCTCCTCCCTTTTCTTTTAAAGGACTACAGTTTCCCAAGCCGGGCTCCTGGGTCCGCTGGTCTTTCCTCAGCTTTTAAAGCGCCATTAGGAATGGTGAAGGAAGACAAAATCAAACGCCAATTTAGAGTGGATTTGGGGCCAAACATGAAAATGGGTGTTTAAGTGAACACAGGGCTACGGGGCAGAGACCACAGGGCCACGGGGCAGAGACCACAGGGCCACGGGGCAGAGAACACAGGGCCACGGGGCAGAGAACACAGGGCCACGGGGCAGAGAACACAGGGCCACGGGGCAGAGAACACAGGGCCATGGGGCAGAGAACACAGGGCCATGGGGCAGAGAACACAGGGCCAAGGGGCAGAGAACACAGGGCCAAGGGGCAGAGAACACAGGGCTACGGGGCAGAGAACACAGGGCCAAGGGGCAGAGAACACAGGGCCAAGGGGCAGAGAACACAGGGCTACGGGGCAGAGAACACAGGGCCACGGGGCAGAGAACACAGGGCCAAGGGGCAGAGAACACAGGGCTAAGGGGCAGAGACCACAGGGCTAAGGGGCAGAGGTCACAGGGCTACGGGGCAGAGAACACAGGGCCACGGGGCAGAGAACACAGGGCCATGGGGCGGAGAACACAGGGCTAAGGGGCAGAGGTCACAGGGCTAAGGGGCAGAGGTCACAGGGCTAAGGGGCAGAGACCACAGGGCTAAGGGGCAGAGGTCACAGGGCTAAGGGGCAGAGGTCACAGGGCTAAGGGGCAGAGATCACAGGGCTAAGGGGCAGAGGTCACAGGGCTAAGGGGCAGAGACCACAGGGCCACGGGGCAGAGAACACAGGGCTACGGGGCAGAGAACACAGGGCCACGGGGCAGAGAACACAGGGCTACGGGGCAGAGAACACAGGGCCATGGGGCAGAGAACACAGGGCTACGGGGCAGAGAACACAGGGCTACGGGGCAGAGAACACAGGGCTACGGGGCAGAGAACACAGGGCCATGGGGCAGAGAACACAGGGCTAAGGGGCAGAGAACACAGGGCCAAGGGGCAGAGAACACAGGGCCACGGGGCAGAGAACACAGGGCCACGGGGCAGAGAACACAGGGCCACGGGGCAGAGAACACAGGGCCATGGGGCAGAGAACACAGGGCCACGGGGCAGAGAACACAGGGCCATGGGGCAGAGAACACAGGGCCAAGGGGCAGAGAATACAGGGCTACAGGGCAGAGACCACAGGGCTACGGGGCAGAGAACACAGGGCCATGGGGCAGAGAACACAGGGCCAAGGGGCAGAGACCACAGGGCTACAGGGCAGAGAACACAGGGCCATGGGGCAGAGAACACAGGGCCAAGGGGCAGAGAACCTGGAAGGGGCAGAAGTGGCAGTCGGACTAATGTGAGATTTTGTTCCTGGCCAGCCCCTTTATTTCCCTCTGTATTTTCTCAGAAAGTCACTAGGGAATCTTTAAAAAAAAAAAAAAAAACAACTGGGCCCATGAAATATAGGCAGTGTTCTGTTGCCATGGCAACCATTATCCTCACCTAATTCCTTTTCTTTTCTAAAAATAAAGTGCCCTTTCTCAAATTAACTTTTTTTTTTTTTACTTTTTATTTAAATATCACTTTCTGTAGCAGTCCCAAGCGTCCTTCCTGACCTGGTGATACTTTTGTTTTGCCTGGAAGCGTCACTGATAGAGCTTATGCATTGTGGACACCCTACCATCTATCTCAGAGTGTTAAGTTAGAAGACTAATTGGAGCCACACACAGAGGGATATGGGGCCGCCCCAGGGATCCCACGCAGCGGCTGATGGTCCCAGTGCTATGAAACAGATGCAGCTGGAGCCCTGCATCTTCAGCTCCTTATTTTACCTGCTGCTTCCAAGGAACTGCATTTCCATGACAAAGAGCAGTGGGCAGAGAGTTAGGCCCAGCTGCTCTGGACTGCACTCCTTTGATCCCCAACTGCACAATGCCTCTTCCCTCGGTTCCTTGGTATCATCTCAGGCTTCCTTTTGCCTGCAGAGGAGTCCTGATGGTCCACTTCTGAGGCATTAGAAAAGCTGGAGGGAAGGAAATGTTCAGCATTGGCCTAAATTTGGCAGCCTTTGTACATCAAAGCCTGAGCTTTGATCAATAGGTCTTTTTGAAAGTAATAGCTTCGGGCTACTGGACCACTCACTCCATAGATAGTGTCCTTTCTGGGGCTATCCAATGTACTGAGAGCCTATGAAAATGGAACCTGTCATGCGTCAAAACCAAAGAATGTGTCTGCCCAAGATGAAATACAGCAAATAGATATGACGCCCACCCTCTTTTTTGGAGTCCACACTAGGCCACACCCATGTGTCCAGGCAGATGAGATGTGGGTGAAGTCACAGAGGTAACACACTTAGAATTCTCTCCAGCCAGATCCCCCTCCACATCCCTCTACCTCACTAGCCTGTACTTCATAGCCAAGATTCTCTGCTAAGTTTACAATGATCAAAAAGTCATGTTTTTCCCAGCCAAACTAAATAGCCAAGCAGGAAGGGAAACTATGGCTTTGGCTCGTAAACAGCTATGTTTGGGGCACAGTGTGTCTAAGGGGAACCTTAACGTATTCCCATTATAAAGAAGCTAGAAAAAAAAATAGGTATTTTCTTTCTCTTCCTTATAATTTCATATTGTGTATCTATATGTATATGATGTGTTTATGCAGTATATATGTATGTTTGTTTCTGTGTGAGTATTCATGTGTGTGAGTACAGGTGTACAAGTGTCACATGCGTATAGAAGCCCTTGCCTCTACAAGGTCTCCTATTCACCACTATGTGTAGGTAAAAAAGGAGTCCACCTGTGGCTTCTTTGTACTAAATTAACTGCTTGACTGTTTGCACTGAAACCTGGCCTCGGGATGGATTGCCCACCTTAGCAAACTCATGACGTTATGGAACATGAGGCATGGGGTCTGAAACCAGGCCCTGAGATATGATGTCACTCTGGGTATAAAAACAGAATGCTGTGAATAAATAAACGGGTCCTTCTTACCACCAGACAGGGACTGCTAGCCATTATTTTGCATGTGTAATTTTAGCCCATCAGGCTTGTGTGTTCTTGGCTATTGGATTTGGCTGGGGAAAATCAATCAGATGCCAGCCTGGGAAATCAGTGAGTGCCAGCAGCACTGACACTGATGTGTGTGTAGTGAGTGCCCGGGGGGAATTAGACTATAGAGCCCTGAACAGGCGACAGTCTGGCATTAGGCTGTGAGGTGCCTAGCAGGCAGGATGATCTGGGAATGCCAATAGGGTGTTGTCTGGTGTAGATGTTAGATGAGACAGGTGGGCAGTGGAAAGGTTATTAGCCTTCGGCCCCAAGGTTTAGGACAGCTACTGGCAGCTATCATGTGCTTTCCCTTTTCCTTGTCATCCAGTGGACGAGTGGATGTGTCCACCTCCACATGTGGCTAAGTGACACCACAACTATGTATCTAACAAGGTAGGTGGCTCACAAGCTTCTAGGGATCTTTTGTCCTGCCTCCCATCTTGCAGTAGGCATTCTAATAGTACAGATGCATGCCACTACATCCAGCTGTACAGGGCATGATCAGTAAGCTTTAATTGTGATCTCGACACAGCCTAGAATCACCTGGGAAGAGAGTCTCGGTAAGGATGGTCTACATTGGATTGATTGTGGCATATCTGTCAGGGACAGTCTTAAAGATAATTAATGTGGGAAGACTCGGTCTCTGTAGGCAGCACCGTTCCCTCGGCGGGGCACCCGGAACTGTGTAAGAGTGGAGAAATCACCCTGAGCACAAGCAAGCAGGCCAGCATCTATGCATTTATTTCTCTCTGCTCTTCACTATAGATGCGAAGTGACCAGTTGTTTGAAGTTCCTGCCTTGACTGAATGTTGGACTTTAACCTAGAACCTTATGAGCTTAAAAAAAACTCCTTTTCCCCCTAAGTTGCTTTTTGTCAATTTATTCTATCACAGAAGCATAAATAAAGCTACCTGAACTCTGGTTGTGGTGATTTGAGAGAATGTTCCCCATGGCTCTGTTTGAACACTTGGTCTCAAGCTGGCCACGCTGTGCTGTTCGCTGTTTGAGAGAGTCCTGGAACTTTAGGAGGTGTGGCCATGCCCAAGGAAGCACGTCACTGGGACCCAGCTTTGAGAGTTAAAAGCCACATCTCACCTCCTTGCTCTCTCTTTGCTTCCTGGGCCTGCTTGAAAATGTGAGTCCTCAGCTTTCTGCTCCAGCCGCCTCCTGCCACCATGCCTCCCCTCCATGAAGGACTCTTTTACCCCCTGGAATCATAAGTCCAATAAACCCTTCTCTAAGTTGCCTTGGTCATGGTGTTTCATCACATCCACAGAAAAGTAAGTAATGCAGCAGTCATCCTCGCCTGGAGTACACGTATCCACCAAGCCATCTCCCCAAACCTAATTTCAAGAGCTGTTCAGCACGCTTCCACTGTAGCATTGTTCATTCGGATGGTGGCCTTCAGCACTGCTAATCTGGAACCCGAGCTCTCTAAGATCTTCACTGAGAAAATATCACCTGCTGTGACACCAGGTGCATGCTGTGGCCCAAGGCTGGTCTGGACTGGATGTACCAGCCAATTGTGTGAAATTCAATGACTGAGATCTGGTCTGCAAAGGCAGGCTGCAGCCAAGAAGTTCAGAGCATCACTGTACCTTGTCTTGGGATGGATAGATTGGTCACAGGAAAGGATGATAAACCAAGTTAACAGCCCAGTTAACTATGAGGGCAAGGCTGCAGAACGAAGATACCCTCTTCTACACACTTGCCCTTGAATCTCACAGTCTAATACCTAAATTCCCAATCACATAGAATCACATCGATCCTGACTTTCACAACACTTTCTCTAATTTTTTTTTTCATGATAGGCTCACTAAGTTTCATGTTAATAGTTTATCATAAAGGAACTTGTTGACTCAAAAGAATTGAAAACAGGATCTCAAAGAGCTGTTTGTACTCCTATGTTAAGGACAGGAAAATTCATATTATCATAAAGTAAAGAATGTAAGTATCCATCGACTGATAAAGGAACAACAAAATGTGGTATACACGCAGTGGCTTCTTATTTAGCCTTAAAGTGGTAGGGAATCCTGAGACACACTGTGGCATGGATTGTGGAGTTATGAATTCTCTTGCTGGATGAATGCTAAAGGCTTGAAAGAAGCCTCTCAAAAAGTTGGCAGAGGGCCGACTTGGTATGATTGTGTTTGAATGCTTGGGCTTGGTAGAAGCTTGCAGAGTTTAGATAAGACTATGCCCTTGATTGTTTATACTTAGAATGTAAACACAGGAATTGTTAGACATATTATTGCTGAAATCCAATGTCACTATGTTCCCTGTTTACTTTTACAGCTAGGCCTGCTGAACCTTGAATTCTCTTCCCCTCCTGAAGCCTTCCTTGCATCTAGCACGTATACACTGTGTAGCTTTCTGTAATTGTCCTTGGAAAACCTCTGCAACCTGTGAGAGATATAAAAGCTTAAGATTCAGAAATAAAACTTTGTCAGCCTTCCTTCGAGTTGGCTGTCCATGTCCTACATCAGAGTGGTGGTCTGGGTCTCAGAACCTAGAGTTCCACACCTGGATGAGCCTTGAGGAAATAAGCTAAATAAAATAAGCCTGTCATGAAAATACTGCCTGATTCTATTTAGTCAGACTTATGAAGACAGAAAGTTGAATGCTGGTTTTCAGGACCTTGGGAGAGGGGACTTGGAAGCTACTTAAGGGGTATAGTTTCTGTTTTCAACCTGAAGAGCTCTGGAGGTTGGCTGTATAATCCAGTGGCTAGAAGGTAATTAACAGTACTCAGTTATGCAGTTAAAAATGGTTAAGATGGGGGCTGGAAAGATGGCTCAGCAGTTAAGAGTGCTGGCTGCTCTTGAAAAGGACCCAGGTTCAATTCCCAGCATCCCTTCTGTAACACCAGCTCCAGGAAATCTGACACCCTCTTCTGACCTGTGTGGATATCACATACACAGGTGCACTTCTACACATGCAGGCAATATACATATAAAAATAATAAATAAAGGCCGGGCGTGGTGGTGCACGCCTTTAATCCTAGCACTCGGGAGGCAGAGGCAGGCGGATCTTTGTGAGTTCAAGGCCAGCCTGATCTACAGAGTGAGTTCCAGGAAAACTGGGGCTACAGGAAGACCCTGTCTCGAAAAGACCAATAATAATAATAATAATAATAATAATAATAATAAAGCCTTTAATCCCAGCACTTGGGAGACAGGTGGATCTC
The DNA here is from genome assembly GCA_009823505.1 of Rhizomys pruinosus. NCBI lineage: Eukaryota > Metazoa > Chordata > Mammalia > Rodentia > Spalacidae > Rhizomys > Rhizomys pruinosus. The sequence continues at coordinate 1,237,715 of VZQC01000192.1, read as the reverse complement.
TGTGAGCTCAAGGCCAGCCTGGTCTACAGAGTGAGTTCCAGGCCAGCCGGGCCTATAGGGAGACCCTGTCTCAAAGAGACAAAAAATAAAATAAAATAAAAATAAATAAAATATTTTAAAAAATGGTTTAGATGGGAAATTTTAGGTTCTGTGTACTTTATATTTAAAGTTTTTTGTAGCCGGGTGTGGTGGCACACGCCTTTAATCCTAGCACTCGGGAGGCAGAGGCAGGCGGATCTTTGTGAGTTCAAGGCCAGCCTGGTCTACAGAGGAGTTCCAGGACAGCTGGGAGTACAGAGAGACCCTGGCTCAAAAAGACAAAATAATAACATTCAGAGAATGGTTATAAATATTTTATTTAGCTTAATCATTCCACATTGTATTTTAAAAAACTTAGAGCCAGGCATGGTAGCGCACGCCTTTAATCCTAGCACTTGGAAGGCAGAGGCAGGCGGATCTTTGTGAGTTCAAGGCCAGCCTGGTCTACAGAGGAGTTCCAGGACAGCTGGGGCTACAGGGAGACCCTGTCTCGAAAAGACCAAAAAAAAAAGTTTTTTGTTTGAGGGCCTTGGTATTTTAATTTTTTAATTTGTTTTATGACTTCACAAACATGTATTACGTAATATTCTTCGATCAAAGCCCCCTCTCACCCCCTCTTAGCCCTGTCTTGCTCCCACCAAACCTCTTCTTCTTCCCGAGTCCCTTCCTACTTTCATGTATTTTTTGTGTGAGCCACAGCATTTAATTAGGGTTGCTTGCATGAGCATGGATAGAGAGTTATTTACTTTTGTGGGGCAACCTTGGCTATATACTTGAGGAACATGACATCCCTCCACGAAAACTTTAACTGCCTTTAGTTTTGAGACACTACATTGCCTAGGCTGTCCTTGAACATACGGGACTCAAACAATCCTCCTACCTCAGCCTCCCCAATAGCTAGGACTGTGGGCATGTGCCATCATGCCCAATCTATGGGATTTGAAAACAACCAAAACATTTATTTTTTTCTATTACTTTTTTTCATTTTTTAACAATAAGTAATAATTTATGAGTACAAGTATCCTTCATGTAAAACCAATTTGCAAGCAGTTGTGCCAAACCCACACAGCCAAGGGTCCCACCATCCAGCTGGGGGGCTTGTATGTTTAATCAAGGATCAAATAGGTGTCCAGTCTATATTGCTGTAGTTTCACCATTCACTCCAATCGCAGCCCTTACATTCTACCACGCCCCCTCTTCCGCAGATTGTTCCCTAGGCTTAGAAAAGGGGCACAGTTGGACGAGAAGCAAAACAGTCTACTTTCTCTGGAGCTGTCGTTTTGGACTCTGGTCAATTCTGGCTGTTTCCTTTCATGGGCTGATAGTTTGTCCAGGAATAACCTTTCAGTCCTACTAATGAAGCACAGGCAATTAGATATATAGGTATTTAAACAGTACTAATTGTTATGATAAGTTACTTTGGTATAGACACAGATATTTGGATCATATGTTAATCTATGAATTACATTTTTTTCTGTAATATATGACAGGGTCTTACTGTGGCTTATAACATCTCCTAACTGCTAGAGGATGTAAGCTTGTAGCAACAGCCATGGGTTATTCCTCCAAGGAGAAAGCTAAGAGCCAATTAGATTTGGGATATGCGGGCTTATGGCTGCCACTGCTGCACAGTATTTCCAGGCAGGTGAGGTGTAGCTGGTGCTGACGGAGGAGTCTTGCTTGATTCAAGGAGACCTATATTTGCTGTATTGGTTTAGTGGCCTTTGGTAACACTCTCTGGTATTCCAGAGACCAACTGTTCACTTGCAAGTGCGGTCTCAATACATCTTTCCCATGCTTACATCAGGTCTTCAACAGCAGGGCCTTATCGCCTCTCTTCTTGCGGGTATCCCTATTTAGAGGCAAGAAGCCTTTACTTTTGTGGGGGCTTGGATACCCTGGCCAACATCTCCTTGGTAGAATAATCCATTGCTGATATCAGAGCTCTCCTGTATTAATATATTTTGCTTAAGTGCACAGCTTAAGGAGACTTTAGTATTATATTTGGTTCTGAATAGAGAATAATCCTTTTCACAGTTCCTATGTCTATTAGTCAATTAAAGAAGGCGGTTTTACAGGTTTTATAAGAGATTACCTCTATGACAGTTGGCTCCAATTTACAGTTATAAATTGACCTCATCATCATCATATTCCTCCTTGTTCTATGAAGGAGAGGTAAGAAAATCTCTCCTATTAAAACTTTGCGGCACCTAGAAGGTAAGTTTCATTAGGACTCATTATAAATGGTTGTTACAAGTAGGATCGATAATGCCCACCAGGCCCGTGTTCCCTCCCTAGTAGGGGATCAGCTATAATGGGACTCCCCCTCCGGAAGGTGACCCGAACAGTCGGGTTAGGAGGAATAAATAATGCACGCAGGAGGACCTGTATCAGTAGGAGGATTAAAGAGAACAAAGAATGAAGCCAGAGAAGCTAAGGGATGATGAAGAATGTAAAAAACTTAACAAATAAAAGGATCTAGGAGGTGTGTATAGCATCGACGACGAACAGGACCCTCGGAAAGAACTAAAGGGAGGCACAGGAAGACAAACTTCCAGAAGAGGATAGCCAAGGAGAAAAAATACAATCTGCTGCAAAGGAAAGTACCAGTAACACTAAAAAAGGAAAGACCGTAGATCCAATCGAAGTAAGGAAGCACCAAGAAGAGATGGAGAAGCTTCAAAAGAAAATGGACAATTAACTTAAAGTGGAAAAAAGGAACATCATAGAGATGAAAGACCATGAAAAGAGAGTAGATATGACACCGTCTAGTCGCAATGAATGTGCAAAGGGATATAAGAGAAACCTCAGAAAGTATTGAATGAGAAGAGAAGCAGACACAGAGAGTATCAGATTCTGGTAAGAATAACAACAGATCATCTCAATGCTTTCATATTCACAGAATATCTCGTAAAAATGTTGAGAAAGTAACAGAAGAAGTGAGGTATTGCACCTCAGGTAAAATGAAGACATCTATGAACACACCGTGATCAAACTGCTCACTATCCACCGACAGGAAAATCAGAGGAGTGGCGCCATCACGAAAATCTCAGTAGAATATGTATCTGACTCATGGAGTCCTCAACATACCATATATGAGGAGAGTGTACAATTACTTTATCCCAAACTAAATAAATAGAGACAACCCAATCATCCAAGAGGACTGGAGTAGAGGACATAAGGAACTGCGCAAAATAAGACAAGATCAAAAAGAACACCCCCCAACACCGATAAGGTTTGAAATAGTGTCATAAAATGGGTATCTTAGCTTGTCGCAAGCCATAACAATAGGAGACGGAGAGAAATACTCGAAGGCTACACAAATAGGTAAATACCAAGGCCTAGTCACGAGTGTCACTGAAAGGGAACCAAGTCAGAAGTTTACGAGACTGACACTTCATACGCGCACAGCCTTTACCATTGCCTGAAAAGCAAGAGGCAACTACGATGCAACGGGAGGCATGGTCCCCCACAGGAGTTAGAGAGACGCCTATGGAGCAAGACCTCAACTGTCGATGAAGTTAACTTTTACCACAGTCGAGAGAGACACTGTTCAATTATGCACGTCTGAGGTACGGGGAGAGTAAAACCCAGGTTACCACTGAAAGTAGATTATATCAACATCAACCAAGACTATTGACGACTCTGATATGGAACAACACAACTCTTAATAAAATAAGGGATTAGACATAGATCACTTCAAAGCGACAGAAAAGAGAGAGAGGGCAGAATCCCAAATACCTAGGAAAAAGAAACTAATAAAACACAAACTGTAGGAGTAGATAACCGAGACATAAAGAAGAGTCCATAAGGGATGAATAAACGGTGACATTGAGGTGAGCAAATCCATACTTTCAATTATAAATAACTCGTATAGATAGACCTTGTGTAGGAAGAACACTTAAACTCCGCCACCATGGTCCATGAAAAGGATATAGATGGGAGATGGCACCTCTAGGAAACAAAACCCGTCCATTCTTAAATATATGCTGTCTACAAGAAGCCAATCTCACCTTCAAAGATAGACACCACCTTAAAGTAAAAAAAAAAAAAAAAAAAAAAAAATATTCCCAAGCAAATGGTACCAAAAAGAAGCATGTGTTGCTACTTTAATATCAAGACAAAATAGACTTCAAAGCAAAAGAAAATCCCACCAAAGAGTACAATAGCACGGCGACTTATAAAGTTTCTGGTTAGGGTAAGAGACTGGTACCAGAGGGCTAGACGAGGATGGAGCACAGATCTTACCAATCATCCGAGGTCCTATATTATACCTGAGAGACAAAGGGAACTCGCGAAAGCCGGGTGTGCCATTTCTTATAACTTTAAAGAACAATTCTACAGGTGCTCAAGGCACAGATTAACCCCAGCCACTCGAGCGAAAGTAGAAGGAGAACATTACCAATTACCACACACTAACAGTCTCCCTTATGAGGTAATGCTAGTATCCAACTAGGAGGCAAAGTTGATACAACATACAAGAGAGAGGCAACTCATGAAATACTAAATGAATACAATGAGCAGCCAAAATGCCTCCACACCAAACATCTCCACATGAATATAGTCTTTTCATTTCACCTCACGAACTGATGATAGAAAGACACTTTCCTACTACAGCCACCTCACAGAGACAATGTACTCCAAAGGAGTACCAGATGTGCATTAAGATACTGGACTATTCGAGGAGACATAATAGAGACTGCGAGACACCACCAAGTACACCCACATAAAGATTGTACCACAATACTCATGCATCCATCTCAGCCCAGCAGATGCACCTAAGGTACATGAGCTCAAGTATCGAGACACTCATATGATAAAGCACTACCCAAAAACCTAAGAACGCAAAGTATCACATGGAAGCAACAAACAACATTCTCCTAAATAATGAATGTGGTCAAGAAAAAATCAAGAAAGAACAAAACATGTCATGGAATTGAATGACATGAGTATGAAACACGAACAAAACTTAGGGCACTGTAAAAGCCAGTCCTAAGAGGGAAGTTTATAGCGCTAAGTGCCACAATGTAAAAAAACAGAGAGAGCTAAAGTGAACTGTAATCTATAACATTGGCAGTGAAAAGATACTTTGTGAGAGACACACAAGCAAATGAGCCATGGTTAAATGCAAGAGACAAGTATTATGAAATAACCAAAAATCTAGAGCAGAGATCAAAGGAATAGGAGAACCACAATGAGAAAATATCTATACAAGAAGAGGCAGGATAAAGCTGGGTTCTTCTCTTTGACACAATAAACCGAGAGTAGTGACAGACCATCTAGCCCAGAGAAGGAAGCAACTGTAAATCAATAGAATCTGTGATGAAAGGGGAAATATCACAATAAATGACACAGAAATGAATCCAGCAATCATATGCGAATACTTCAAAAGACCTATACTCTAGAACAATAACAAGATTAATGTGAAAAAACTAAAGAAATGAGAATAATTATATCTGAAAAGTCCTTAGTTGGAAATCGATAACTAAAAAGCATGCAACCAAGATATGAAGTCAGACAGCCTAAATGGATATAATACAGGAAGAAATTGAAGATGTAATAAGTAGCTCCCAACCAAAAAGGCGCCAGGCGCCAGATGGTTTCACACAGCAGAATTCTATAATAAAAATATTTTTCAAAGACTCTCTACAAAGGCCACACGCAATGTAATAAACTAGGCCTGCTTACCTAATAGGCAGAGGAGGTATTTAAAAGAGGGAGAATAACTTCTACTAATTGTGTAGAAAAGTTGAGGAGTTCTCTCCAGTGATTCCTTCTATTTGAAAAGAGCCAAGCAGCATTTTACTGCTATTACCCCAAGAACCTCAAAAATAAAGAATGAGGGCAAATCCAGAAAGGATAGAACTAGTAAAGATCTCACAGGAGCATCTCCCATAAAATGGAACATACAAGGGTGCCAAATAATTCACTAATAACAAGGGTAAGTGGAAACGAGCGGAGAGGTCGAGAAGTCGCAATAGCAAGAACCACACGACATTCTGAAAAGATGCATGTCTCAACATTGAACCAAGTTAGGCATATACACTACCAGAGAGCAGTGGATAGGTTTTCAACACATTAATGGTACCAAAAAGTTATGTGTATATTGTGTGCATATATATCATCCCAAGCATCGTTGTTACATTAGATAACGAGACTGAAAGATCAAAAACCCACGACCATTAACCCTCCTCACACTGTGACGACACGTTGGAAAACTTTACAGAGCAAAGTTGTCACGGTTGACAACCAATTTCAAAGTCTCAGCAGTAAAGACTCAACTTACGACTAAGTGTGAGAATCCTAGAGGGGACATTCTCGGACTGGAGGGATCATTCCGTTTCTAGTGGAATAATTTCCAAAGCCATATTTACAGGATATACTCTCTACAGTTGGCGGCAAAAATATCATCGCTAAATGGGGGAAAAATGGAACAGAAGACATTCCGCGGTCTTAAATTGTAAGTGAAACTCTGGAACAAGGCGCCCCTCGCTGCACCACTCCTTCTCTCAATATAGTGCTTAGAAAACTCTTGAGCTAGGCTGCAATAGAAGTCGCAAGTAATAAGAGTCTAATTAAAGAGCCTGGGAGCTTATAATTGGAAAAACAGTTCTGCAATATCGCTCGAACATAAGACTATAACCCTTCTTTGGTGAAAGGAATACTTGTGGACTCCAAATACCGGTCTACCTAGGGATGCTAAAAACATCTGCTACCCTAAAAACTGCTAGAAAGTCCGCCTTTTTTTAAATAATACTACTATTTTCAGTAAATGTGGCAGGTATTATCAAAATTATATATTCTTATGTAAAGAAATATCACAGGTAGCCCTTTTATTTCATGTGTTACACCAACAACAAGCACCTGAGGAAAGAAGGAATATACATATAGGACAACGGTCGCAATCACAATAAGCCTCCTCAAAAAGCAATTAATAATATGCCATGATAGAGGTAAACAAACTATGGACCAAGACCCCAAAGATACTTACATACATGAAAAAAAAATAATAAAAAGAACCATATAAGATAAGGAAGGAAATTATGACCGCGAAGGCCTTCAGTCTGGGAAAGATCTAAGGGAGATCAGGGTTGGGATAATCAAAAGCCAATCCCACAGAAAATCATGAGAGCGTTGGGAAAGATATAATAACTGTGATTATAGGTCCCTATTCTGTGATAAATTATACCCAAACTCATGTACAGAATTAATGCAATCACAATCAAAAA
>VZQC01000192.1:1132064-1229842 GCA_009823505.1 Rhizomys pruinosus | reverse complement strand
GAATTATCCTGCACCTTTCCCATGTTTTCCCTTCGCTGTTTCCTGGGCATGAGGTTTTTCTTTTTTTTTTTTTTTTTGCCTGTATTCAGATGCTGTGCTGGATAGCTTTAGTGTCAACTTGACACACCTGGGTTGAGGGAGCCTCAGTTGGGGAATTGGCTTCATTGGATTGGCCTGTGGCCACATCTGTGGAGTACTGTCTTGATTGTTGGGCAATGTGGGAGGGCCCAGCCCACAATGAGTAGTGCCACCCTGGACAGGTTGTTGTGTACTGTATAAGAAGGCAGGCTGGGCATGAGCCAGGGGAGCAAGCCAGTGAACAGCATTCCTCCATGGCCTGTGCTTCAGCTCCTGTCTCCAGGTTCCTGCCCTGAGTTCCTGTCTTGGGCTCCCTAAGTGATGAACTGTGACCCAGGAGATGAGTGCTGAATAAACCCTTTCCTCCCCAAGTTGGTGTCGGTCAGAGTGTTTTGTCACAGCAATGGAAGACAAACTACAACAGATGCCAATCACAAATGTCTTTTCACTATGTTGAAGGCTTGTTTTGCTTGCCTCCTTCCAATGCTTTTTTTTCCGCTCCTTGTTTATGGAGTGTTGACTTGTCTAGGTTTCAGGCTTTCAATTTTGTTTATATACTGGATATTTGATGTCTAAGCCACTCTTCCCTTCCTGTTCTGAGGGTTCTCCAAAAAAAATCCACTTGGATACTCTCTCCTCAATTCCAGTTAGCTGGGGGGGGGGTAAATATTACTGACTTAGCCTGCACCCCGGTACCTGTCTGGATTGAAGTCCAGGCTCCTGTGCTTCAGGTGGTCATAGCAAGACCCCAGCCTAAGCCCCCTGCACACAGACTCACAATGGCGCTGGGTGCTGGCTGCAAGGGCAAAGGACGGCTGTGCCCAGACAACAACCAAAACATTTATAAATGAGCTCACTCTCTTTTTATTTCTTTTTTATTAAAATATTTTATTTATTATTTTATCTTATGAGTATGAGTATATTGCCTGCATGTATGCAAGTGCTCCCATGTTGTGCAATACCTGTGGGAGGTAAGAAGAGGGCATCAGATTTCCCTGGAACTGGAGTTACAGATGGTTGTTAGCTGCCATGTAGGTGCTGGGAATTCAACCTGGTTCCTCTGCAATAACAGAGAGTGCTGTGAGCCACTGAGCTGTCTTTCCAGCCCTGAGCTCACTTTCTTTTTCCTGACGCTGAAATTAATTGAAGACTCAGGATATGTGTGACCTTGGCAACCAATGAACTCTTTTTTTTTTTTAATTTAATTTTATTGATGGTTTGTGCATTTTGTACATCATTTTCCAATTCAGATCAGGCATATTTCCCTTTCCCTTCCCCCCCACCCGCACCCCATCCCAGATCATGTATTCTGCCATAACTGTCCTGCATCTTTCAGGTTTTTTTTTTCATTTTTTAGCTATAAGTGATAATCCATGGGTATAAGCATCCTTCGTGCAAAACCAATCTACAGATTGTTGTGCCCAGTGAACTCTTTCCAAGCCCAACTTTGTGGGAATTGGGAATGATCATAGTACCCTGGAGGATCATGTAAGAAAAGGTTTTATGGGTTAAATCAGGCAACATATAGGGTCAAATTGTTCTACCTGCTATCTAGAGGCAGGACTTGCATCTGTCAGGCAGTCAAATGTCAGGGATGAATGGATGAAGAATGCACCCTGTGGAAGCTATAGATATGGCTCAGTCTGGGAAAGTGCTTGATGTGGTGATGTGCTCAGAGTTCTCATGCTGAGAGACAGAAGGAAGAGGATCCCGGAACTGGCTGCTTCAGCAATTAGCTGGATCAGCAAGCTGAGGTCTCGGTTCAGTAAGAGACCTGTCTTAAAAATAAGGAGAGAGTGGGGCTGGAGAGATGACCTAGCAGTTAAGAGCACCGACTGCTCTTGCAGAGGACCCGGGTTCGATTCCCAGAACCAAAATGGTGGCCGAGAACCAAAATGTCTTTAACTCCAGTTCCAGGGGAATCCGACACCCTCTTCTGACCTCCGAGGCATTGCATGACATGGGTGCACAAACCTACATGCAGACAGAACATTCATACACATAAAAAATAAATAAAAATTTAAAAACTAACGCTATTAAATAAATAAATAAATAAATAAATAAATAAATAAATAAAAGTTGAACATAGGGGACTGAAGAGATGGCTCAGTGATTAAGAGCACTGGCTGCTCTTGTAAAGGACCTGGGTTTGATTCCCAACAACGACATAGCAGCTACCAACAAATCATAACTCCAGTTCCAAGGGACCCCACACTTGCTTCTGACTTCCATGGGCATTGCATAACATGAGTGCATTTGCACACATGCAGGCAATACACTTATGAATATAAGAAAAAGCTGGCCGGCCATCCAGCCTAGCCTGTTCTGGCTCCAAAGTAACATACCCATACATTCATGTGCATGTATTACATACATACCACACATTCACATACACACAAAAAATAAGCTGAAAATATAAAATAAACGGAGAATGACAGTGATTATATCTGCCTCAGAGGTTCGTTGTAAGGGTTAAATGATCCATTATTCATAAACACTACAGGGCTTGACATATAAAAATTACTATATAAGTATTTGTTCAGTAAATCAAAAAAACTTTAATCCCCTCAATACACTTTCTAGCCACTCCATTTGATATTCCCCCTCCCGATCCTCCTATCTTCCAGACTCCCTGTGTGGAAAATGACTCCCTGCCCATCCCCTGGCCACAGATAAGTCCTTTAGGGCAGAATCCCGGCTGCTACTAAAACTGGCTTTCAGACCTCATTTTCTACTTAGTTGCCTAATTTGGAGACCTTGTCAATTTGCATTACATAGAAATAATGCAATAAGACTTCAAAGCCGCTTAGAACTACGCCCTGCAGCCCATCACTCTGAACTTCCCAAAGTAGGTTGAGCAATTGTAAATTATTCCACAGCAGGAAACTTCTATGATCACGGGGGCACTTCTTGGGGGAATACAATAGAAACAGAAAAGAGAAGTGTGCCATTTTCTCCCCACAGATGGAAGTTGAATGAAATGAAATCTTTTCATTATAATGATTTGGGTTATTCTGTTGTCCTTTCTGCTCTTGTTTATTCCTTCTATGTTGCCGACTGTTACCGGCTGCCTGCTACCGGCTAGCTCTCCTCAGGAGGTCGTGGGTTTTGCAGAGTCCTCTTGGCAGGAAAAAACACAGGGAAGTTTGAACGACGTGCAGAAATGAAAAACTAAGAGAAGTTTTCCAGATCTACAGCAACTTTATTGAACTGGGGCAGTGATTATATAGTGGATTTTGGGAGAGGGCAGAACAAAGGATTTGGCAAAGCTTTACAATTACATAGGTAGGTAAAAAAGTCAAGATTTACACATTAACTGAAAAGCTCAGAGCACTCAGAGCAGGAAACTAAAACATCACAAAGTTTGGTTAGGAAATAAACTTTCTTTGAAGTAAAATGTAGAAATCTTAAGACAACCTTTACCGAGGAAATAACATCTAAGAAGAAAAAGGAACATCAATAGTTTACAAGTCATAATTGAAAAGTCATAGCTCACAGAGTAGTAACTACAAAGTTTTTTTAGCAGCAGATATTGGTCTTATGTCTTCATTCTGAGGCTAGAGTAAATACATCCTAAAGTTAATAGTTTCTTTTAAGTTTCTATTGAAGTAAAAACCTTATTTCTATAATGTCCTAAGTTAGCTATTAGTTTTTCTAACTCTAACTGCTAATCTAAGGTTTAAATTTTTACTGAGAACCAAGAGCTGTCCCACTGTTTGCTCCAGCCAACAGCTTTGTTTTTGTCAGATAAGTGGCTGGTGTAAGGAGACTTAGCCTCTGTCTTGTTTTACTGGGAGTGTTAGAATCCAGGCTTTAACAAGAGGAATATCTTATCTACCTCTTTGTCTAGGACCAGAGGAAAAAGAAATTCTTTTTATTTTAGGTTTAAGGGGAATTTTTGTTTTAACCTTGCCATATATATTAACAGCTTGCATTATATTGTTTGTTAAGGAGAAAGGTCTGTTTTTTACTTTGGATCTGTAGAAAATTCTTGCTGCCAGGAAAAAGCCCTGTGCCCAAGAGAGGCATTTTAATTGCCAGTTCTTGACACATTCAAAAAGTTTATTTTGTATCTATAAGCTGGCTTTAAGAAAAGATCTTTTTGTGCTCAGTGTTATGCTAAGTTCAACACCAGAAAACGTAAGATCCTAGAAAAGCATCTCAATCTCGGGAGTTATCTTAGCCGAGCGTTCTGCCAGGGACCTCCAGGGGGTCCTAGCCCCTTAGGACACTGCTCCCCCACCTGCCTTGAATATGATTTCTCATATTGTTTACACAGGTGTTACTGGAGTGGGTGTGGCAGACGCGGAGGTGGATGCCGCACTTCTACTTCTTACTAATAATCTAATAAATTTCTCACCAAGTGTAGGTAAAATAGTGAGACTGCGCAAAGGCAATTGGTACCCAGATTTTAAAAGCAAAGAGTCACAAGGCCCCTACCCATCCCTTCCAACATGTCTTTTCCCATCCCAAAGCATGGTCTTACTTTTAAGTGTACAGAAGTATTCTCAGTTTTGATACTTCATATGAAATGCAATTTCTAGAATGTGTGCTGTGGGGTCCGTTTTCAGTCATGTTTTTGAGGGTTTTACATGTCACTGTATGCAGTTGTAGGTTGTCTCCTCTTTGGGGCATGCCATATTCCATTGAAGGATTACACCAGGATCTACTTCCTCATCTATTTGATGAACATTTATAGTTCCCAGTACAGAAACCTAGGAGATCTGCTTTGTTTTGTACAGCTGTGATTTTTACCCCTAATTTTTTGTGTATGTGCACTCACGTATGCGTGCATGTGCATGTCATGACACGTGTGGAGATCAGAAGACAACTTGCCAGAGGTGGCTCTCTCTTTCCACCATGCAGGTCCCAGGGACTGAACTTAGTCACCAGGCTTGGCAGCAAAAGCCCTTACCAACTGAGCAATTTCATCAGCCTTGTACAGCTATTTTATTTCTCCTTTGTTGAAATGTTTTATTTTTATTATTTTATGTGTATGAGTGTATTGCCTGCACATAGGTAGATGTGCCATTGTGATGCAGTGCCCGAGGTCAGAAGAGGGAGTCAGATTCCCCCGGAACTGGAGTTATGGATGGTTATTAGCTGCCATGTATGTTGGGAATTAAACCCAGATCCTGTGCAAGAGCAGCCAGAGATTTTAACCACTGAACCATCCCTCCAGTCCCTTATCCCTGCCTTCTAAGGTCTCCCTCTCCTTATCAAAGTGAGGCAAGGTCATCCTGGCAAAGTGAGTGGCTATCAGAAGGAAAGGGAATCCTAACTGACCAACTTGCAGCTCTCATTTTCCTTCTTTCCCAAGCACCTTCCTCCACCTCCTCCAGCTCAGGAAAGTGCTCAGAGCACCATCGCCAACTCATTCCAGAGCTCTGGTCTGGCCCGGAGGATCTGGCCCACTGGATCCTGTGACTGACCTGCTCTGCCCAACTTCCTTCCATGTCCGTACAGCTGCTTACCTGCCCAGGCCTGCTCCCTGCGGTTTCCAATGACAGATGTACACATATTCCATAAAGGGTAGACAGTCATCCCTGCTATGGACACACAGCACTTTCCTCATAGTCTGACAACTGGAATACCCAGAGAGAAGCTGTGCGTTTTTACCAGTGCCACTGAATGTCTTTGAAAACCCTTCTTCTGGACCCAGTAAACTCACTGATAGTTTTTAGGAGTGTAGGATTTATCTGGAAATCCTCAGTTGAACTTCAATACTAGCTATAAATCTCTCTGATCTTCAATTTCATCATAAAAAGTAACAATAAAAATATACATTAAGCTCATAGTGTGGCTGGTGAGTTGCATGAGTAAATATACTTATTATTGTGGTCATTATTATTATATATGCCCTGTGTTATATATGTATCTTTTTGCCTTCTAAAGATTATCGCCTTATTTTTTCCTCAATTTTAATATCAACCTTTCTTAACATATAAATTCCTTTGAGGAATAAATCTAGAAGAAAATGTAATTAGCCTAATTGCTTCATCTTGTTTGGGTACTTTCATGGTGCTTTCAATTGTATTTGGCTTTTCTTAAAGGACTGGCTAGCTGAGTTAGGAACTGATTTGGTATTCGCTTCAGGTTTTCACTTGATTCTTTCTGTGCAAAATTGACTTGGGCGGCTGTCACACAGCAAAGTCTAGGGGGAACATATTTTTCCACTCAGGTGATTCACTAGGTTGCCTTCTGGTACTTGCATTACTTTGACAGCAAGTGTACAAATGTAGCTAGCCCGATGACAGAAGGGTGTTGTGGCCACAGCACAGAACCCTCAGGTTAAGTTCATGTCTGAGTCATTCTTACCAGTTAAGCCACCCAGATAGGCAAGTGCTAGCCAAGGGTAAAAAGAGTCTGTGGTGGGAGAGATGAGAGAGATGATGAATGTCAGTTGTGTTTCTGAGGGAGACTATAAAAGCAAGGGCTGTTTCTTGTCTTATTTCTTCTTCTTCTAGGTCTCCCCAGGTAGAAGATGCTTCCAGAATCTGTTTGAATCTGGCTCTCAGGACACACAGATATGTATGGTAAGCACTGATATTCCATCTACATCCCCTTTCAGGAAGAGCTTGTGACCTCAGTGCCAGATGTTGGTGCTGTTGGTAACTGCCTTCATCTTAGCTCTTCAAGTTAGTATTGTGGTAAGACCTAAATTAAGATTTAGAAAGATTCTTCTGACTGCTGTTAATGGGAATGAACCAGATGTAGACATGTCCACATGGCAAGCTATCTATCTCTTGAGTATAAAGATACAGGGGAAATATATATAGTTACCATTTATTTCAAACTTGAAATACACACTGAATATTACCTATGGTTACATACATGTATATAGGAGTATGAAAAATAAGCACAGTAGATATATGTGTACTCATTTGTAAGCATTTCTATGTGTGAATATTTTGCATTGGTCAGCTTTTGCTGTGTAACAACCTCAGTATCTTAGTGGGTTAAAATAACAGGCACTTGTTTTCACTTGCATTACACAATAGCCATAGATTAGCAATATCTGTGTACAGTGCTGTCATCTTCTGGACTACAGTGGATTTAGAGGATCATCATGTGACTCTTTATTCTGCTAGATTAGAAGAGTAGCCCCTGTGGGGTATATAGCAGTTGTGTCAAGAGACAAGAATTCAAGAGGTACAACATTAAACCATAACACACTGAAAACCTGGCCATACCCAGCATGATTCCATTTGTTCATATTTGTTTAACCAAGGAAAGTCACACAAGCCAAACCTAAAGCATTCTGCCTTCAGGAAAGCATAGCAAAGTGAGAAAGCAACATATGATTGTGACCAAATAATACAATCTAAGCTCTCAGGTGGCTCAAGTCTTAGGTTCTGTGCCCTATGCCCTAGCTATAGGAGCCTAGAGATGTCTGTGGAACATCTCAGAGGCTAAAAAATAGTGAGCTTTGAAGATGTGTCAGTGAACTTCATCCAGGAAGAGGGGATTTATTGGATCTCTCCCCAAAATAGCTCTGCAGAGATGTGATGCAAGAAGCCATCAGGAATCTAGCCTCTAAGGGGAAAAAAAAAGAGAAGAAAATGTTAAAGATGACTTCCAAAGTCTCAGGAAAAATCTAAGAACTCAAGTTGAAGAAAGTTTCAGTGAACACAAAGTACTTGGTATACAGAAACCTTCCAAAGACAGCAGACGTCTCAGAAAACTCCTGCCGTAGCATCAAGTAAAAATCACTTGTTTGCAGAAACACTCCTTTGTCATTTATTCCTAATGAGGCTCCTTAGGGTTCATAATGGACACAAGCCCAGGTAAGCATCACAGATATGTAGAAAAGCCCTAGAAATGTAAGTAATGAGGAAATCTGTCAGTTATCTCCAGTGCTTTCAGAGTTATGAAAGAGCTCACACTACATAGTAAGCCTGTGAAGGCGCTCCATTTGATGAAGCCTGCAGGTGCCCCACTTCTGATCAAAGCCACGAGAGATCTCATACTGGAGGCAAACCTTGAATGTAAGCAAGAAATGGAAACAAATATATGGAAGAAATAGTGTTAGAGAGAAACCTTTTTTTGGTAAATAATGTGGGCAAGCCCTCAGGAATTCCAGTCCCTTTAGAAACTATATATATATATATATANATATATATATATATATATATATATATATGCAATGTGGAACAGCCTTCATTAATTAAAATTCCCATAAAACACACATGAAAGAGTTCATGTTGTAAAAAAGCAATATGTGAATATAAGCAATCTAGGAAAAGCATTCATTCATTCTAATCTTTCATGTACAAAATGGAACTCACACTGGAGAGAAACCCCATGTATGTAAGCAATTCAAGAAAGCTTGCATTCATTCCAAGAACCTTCAAAGAAATGAAAGAACTCACATTGGAGAGAAATTATGTGCATGTAAGCAATGTGAAGGGTTCTGTATTAGCCACTTTTCTCATTGCTGTGACAATATACTTGACAAAAGTAAATTAAGAAGGATTTATTTTGGTGCCGTTTGAGAGGATATGATTCAGGATACGGGGAAAGCATGGCAGAGTTCATAGCCACAGGACCATGTGGCTGACACTCTTCACATATCGATGGGCCAGGAAGCAGAGGAAGGGAAATGTTGGCATCCTGTGGATCTTTTCTTTTATACCAGTTTGTTCAATCCAGGATCCCTGGCCATGGGATACTGTCACCCACATTCAGTTCATGTCTTTCCTCCTCAGTTATACCTCTCTGGAAATACCCTCAACAGCACACCCAGAGGTGACATGTCTCACATATGCTCTAGTCATTTTCAACTTAATCAAACTAACAATACAAATTAACTATCTCACCTTCATTCAATCCAAGGACCTTCAAAAACCTGAAAGGGTTAGCACTGGAGAGAAACCAGGCATGCAAGCAGAGTGGTAAAGCATTCCTTTCTTAGGATTGCTTTTACAAGCATGACAGGACTCACTCTGAAAAGAAATCCTATAGATCCAGTAAGTGTGGAGTAGGATTCACTTGTTACAAGTTCCTTCTCCTGTATGATAAAATTCACAATAGAGAGAAGAATCCTTATATGTGTAAGCAACGTGTAAGCAAAAAAACTTCCAGTGATCTTAATCCCATTTATCAAGGTAAAGACATGAATAAACTTTTATCAGTGTAATGAATGTGGAATTGGCTGTAGTCAGCTCGGTTCCATTCACAGATATAAAAAAGTACGGAAAAGCCGGGTGTGGGGGCACATGCCTTTAATCCTAGCACTTGGGAGGAAGAGGCAGGCAGATCTTTGTGAGTTCGAGGCCAGCCTGGTCTACAGAGTGAGTTCCAGGACAGCTGGGGCTACAGGGAGACCCTGTCTTGAAAAGACCAAAAAAGAAAAAAAATGTATGGAAAAACATTGACTACCCATGATGTGCAACCAGGTTCATTTGCCCACTAGTGAAAATGTGCACAGGATAGAAACGTCTCACTGTATCTAGTATGGTGGTACACACAGACGATTCCAGCACTTGGAAAGCAGAGGAAGGTGAATTGCAAGTTTAGGCTAGCCTGTGCTACATAGTGAGATTACACATCACACACACACACACACACACACACACACACACACACGCACACACACTCACACCAGAAGAAAATAAACGTGTGTTATAACAAATAGTCTCAAAACCCTGTAAAAATTCTTAGGTATTAGAATGAAGATAAAAATATGAAGAATTTGTTGCAGATTAATTTTTGGAGAATGTTATAGTGAATATAGCACCTTAAAGAAATGTGCTAAAATTATATTGTTTTGCTTGTGAGTGGCCTATTTTTTTTTTTTTGGTCTTTTTGAGACAGGGTTTCCCTGTAGCCCCAGCTGTCCTGGAACTTACTCTGCAGACCAGGCTGGCCTTGAACTCACAAAGATCTGCCTGCCTCTGCCTTCCGAGTGCTTGGATTAAAGGCGTGCACCACCACGCTTCACATACATACTGATAGTTGCCTGAGTTCCCAGTTTTGTGGGAAGCTGATGGCAGAGGACTGATTTAACTCATGATTAGAGATCAGAAAGGCCCTATCTTAAGGAATGAAAACTACAACAATAATAAAAAAAATTACATACATTATAGTGGGATAATTCTGTATCTTTTGTGAAAGCAATTGTGTTGAGGTCTACCAGATAGTGTCTTTTACTAAAATCAGGTAATAACTTGTTTTCCTTTCCAAAAGAGTCAGATTCTTGGATGAATGCAATATCTCTATTATATTCAACTTGGCTTTATTTTTATGTACATTTTTAGTAATTGTGGTTGATGTGTCATTGAAAATACATGATTGTTAATTGTTGGCACCTTCCTCCTGGCCCCACATGGCAGGTTCTTAATTTTTTTCTTGTCTTTTCGAGACAGGGTCTCCCTGTAGCCCCAGCTGTCCTGGAACTCACTCTGTAGACCAGGCTGGCCTTGAACTCACAGAGATTCTCCTGCCTCTGCCTCCCAAGTGCTGGGATTAAAAGTGTGCACCACCACTCCTGGCTATGGCACGTTCTTATCAGTTATATGCAAACCATTTCTCTAAAGAATAAATGACACTTCTTGCATGAACTTTATATAATATGTATATTTTACATTTTCATGTATATCTTTTAAAAATCTGTACATATTTTGTAGATTTTTTTGGTATTTTTGAAACAGGGTCTCCCTTTAGTCCCAGCTGGCCTGGAGCTCACTCTGTAGACCAGGCTAGCCTTGAACTCACAGAGATCCGCCTGCCTCTGCCTCTGCCTCTCGAGTGCTAGGATTAAAGGTGTGCACCACCATGCCTGGCTTAGATTTTTAAAAATATTTCCAACCTTGGATATTAGCAACATTTCCTTTACCAAAAATATTGTAAATACTGCTTCCTAAACATAAATAAGGTCTGATTTATAAATATGCTAAGTTTTTCTTTTTGTGTAGAGAGTAATCCAGTTAAAGAGGTTTTTACTTGTGTTGAAAAAAATGATACAGGGATTGGAGAAATGGCTCGGTCAGTGAAGTGCTTGCTATGGAAGCATTAGGACTGAAGTCCAGACCCCCAGCACCCACGGAAAATGCCAGTATTGCAACATATGCCTGGAAGGCAGAGACAGAAGGTTCTTTGCACCTTGCTGGCCATCTAGTCTTGCCTAATCAGTGAGCTCCAGGTTCAGTGAGAGACACTCTTAAAAAAATAAAGTGGAAGACTGTGATGGCATAGGCCTTTAATCCCAGCATTCAGGAGGCAGAAGCAGGCAGATCTCTGTGAGTTCAAGGCCAGCCTGAACATACAAAGTGAGTTTCAGGCCCATCAGAGATATACAGTGAGACTCTGTCTCAAAAAAAATTAATAACTAAATAAAATGAAAAGCAATAAATAAAGACACCTAATATCAACCTCTGGCCTCCACATGCATGTACACACATGAACATATGTCAGACACATACATACACAAAAAATGTAACATACACACATATTGCAGCATGGTAGCTGTCTCTGGAGGAACAGGAAGGGAATGAGAAGAGGAGTCAATGAGTAAAGGTATGTTGTCTAGAACTATGATATCCTTTTGTAAAAGATGACACGAGCACAAAATTTCCAGATAGAAATATAGACATTTAGATATTATTGGTACTTATTTTTCTATTTTTGTAGAAATAGCGGCTGATGAGGAATAAAATTTTAAATGGAGGAGGCAAGCATGGTGGCATGCACCTTTAATTCCATCACTCGAGAAGAAGAGGCAGGAAAATCTCTGAGTTTGAGGCCAGCCCAGTCTACATGGGAAGTTCCAGCCCCGTGAGGGCTATAAAGTGAGACCCTGTATGGTATTGGGAAAAGGGTAATTAGAAAGCATGTGTAAAGTTCCAGGCAAAATGATAAAGACCTGAACTATAACCCTAGAATAAAAAGAGTGGAAGAAAATTATTGCAATGCTATAATTAACCGGATTTGATGATTATTAAATGTGAGGGTTGTAGGGAAATGAGCCATAAATTCCTACAGAGCTGAATCCAGAGTGACTCCCAGCTCTAATGCTTGATGGAAGAGTAGGGAATGTCCCTGCTAGAGAATAAGGGAGTATAGGTCATGAGGCAGGCAGGCCGGGAAGTAAAGCCTATTAATTTAAAACCTGATAACTCAGAATCTTACTGTTGGGGGTTTTCCCTCTTAATTTGTTTACTTATGTGTTGTTTCTCAATTTTCTTCACTTACTTTCTCAATACTAGTTTACAAATTAGGACGGCATACAAATCAGTTAACTGTTTCATTCCTTTTTGTTGTTTGGTGCTCATGTATGTATGAGAAGTTCTTTCATTTGAGGATTTTATTTCTACAAAGATAGTGCCAATTCCAGCGAGTAGGCGAATCAGGAAAGTGATGAAAAAATGCCTACAGTGAAAACTCAGTGACTGACCAGTTCATATTTGTCCATTTTGTTTTAGAGAGTTATTCACCATCATTAAACATATTTATTAATTTATTTAATATGATCTCAGGCTTCCTACAGAGAATGCTTTCTATACATAGCAAAACAAGCCTTATGATTTTAAGCCTCAATCCTTGTGACCTTTCTTTGATTGGAATTCACATTTGAAACACTCTTCATTTCTCTCTAACCTTTTCATCTAACCTTCAGTCATTTTGGAGAGAGTTCTACCCTCACCCATGGGACTTTCAAAGGGAATAGTTAATAGAATTTCTATTCTAGAGTTATAGTTCAGATCATTATAACTTTACCTGGGATCCTCCAGTTAAATCTAACTATCCTTCTTCAATACCTTTAATCTCACTCTTCATTGATCCATTCTTTCTGTAAAAATAGAGAAATCTAAGTACCAAGGGGAATGAGCCAATCAAAATACAACCTACAAATTGTTAGAAACAATTCTCCAGTCTTCTCACACCATGAAATCACATGCATAAGAAAAATGGCTAGAAATAAAGATAGATATAGATGCAACAAAGAGCCCACTTTTCTGATGAAAAGGAATGCTGCCATTACATCTGGGTCCTATCTTAATTTTCTTCCCTCAGATATGCCTATGAAAGAGACTAAAAACTGTAGCTAATTTTCTACCTGTCTCTACAATTCCATCCTATTCTACAACCCATCTCCAGTACCAGTTACATCTATGGCTCACATTTCCAGCAGTAAAGGGTTGAGATCTTATGCCATTTACAACAGAACCAAAAGAAACGGTTCTGCTCAAAATGCCAGGATCCAGCCTTGTGACTTTCACCCCAACAATGCAGAGTAAGAACTTAGCAAAAGAAATCCTGGCTGGGGCTGGAGAGATGGCCTAGCGGTTAAGAGCACCGACCTCTTACAGAGGACCCAGGTTCGATCCCCAGCACACACATGGCGGCTGAGAACCGTCTGTAACTCCAGTTCCAGGAGAACTCCAGTTCCAGGGGAATCCGAGACCCTCTTCTGACCTCCGCGGCATTGCACGACACGGGTGCACAGACCTTCATGCAGACAGTACATTCATACGCATGAATAAAATAGATAAAATTTTAAAAAAATCCTGGCTGGAGGGCCCATTTCTCTGTTCTTTCCACTTTGTGGCTTTGAACAAGTCACACAATCCTCCAGTAGTTCCATTACGTCATCTATAAAGTGGGAGGAGAATACCATGGTGCATGACGTGTATTTTATGAGGAAGGTGAACGTGCCTATGTGGGTTACAGAGAGCTTCTCAGACTTTTTTTTTTTTTACGCACAATGCATCTTGATCATAAAACCACCTTGGGGGCTGGAGCAGTTAAGAGCGCTGAATGCTCTTGCAGAGGAGCCAGGTTCGATTCCTAGCACCCACATGGTGGCTAAGAACCATCTTTAACTCCAGTTCCAGGGGAATCAGATGCCCTCTTCTGACCTCCACGGCATTGCATGACACGGATACACCAACCTACATGCAGACAGTACACCCATACACATAAAAAAATAATAATAAATTTTTTTTTAAAAAAGCACCTTGGATTTTTATGTATTTTCAAGCATATGAGGAAGAAAGAGATTCAGGTTCTGCTGGGCAATGTGAAGCCTGAGATTCTGTACTTCTAACACTGCTGATCCACACACCATAACTTCTGTAGGAAACATCTTACTTCGATATCCGTCATGGTAGCTATGTCTACAGAGGTCATTTTAATTAAGACTAGTTAAATAAAATTGTTAGGTCTGGGTTTCTCAGAATTCCAAGGGACATACAGATGTCTACTTCCTCCAGCGTCTGTCAATCTTTTTTTTTCATTAAAGCCAATTTTTTATTGAAGCTTTGTGCATTTCATACAAATTTTCAAATCAAATCTAGACCCATGTCCCCCTCCCTGCCCCTCCACCCCACCAGAGCTCATGCATTCTGCCAAACATGCTTTTCATCTTTTTCTCCGTCTCTTTCAAAATTTTTGATTTTGAAAAGTTTTTCAAAATCAAAATTTTTGATTTTGAAAAGCAGAAGTTTATTTCGAGAAGTTCACCGTTTCAGTCAGTTCTTTGACCCAGTCTTTTTGGTGTTGTTGTTGTTGTTCCTTCCAATACGCATCACTCCAAAATATGCACATATGCATACCACATATATCATAGGTTTTAGCATCTTCGGCTTATGATTTTTTTCTTTTTTAAAATTACTTCTTTTTTTTCATTTATGATTTTTTTCTTTATTAGGCTGAAAGATGTCATGTTTGAAGGCTCCTCCTTGGCAAGCCCAAACCACCATCAGTTCTGTCTTTGTGCTCCACACTGGGGTTTTCCCTTCCCATGGTCATCAAATGAGGTCCAGTAAGCACTGCATCCTGTCTTGATCTTCCTGTACTGGTCTCTGTGATATAGCCTGAGTAGTCCAACAATGGCAGTCTATACTCTGAAGAAGCCGAAACCCCAGTAGTAGCTCAGTCCACAAGTTGGATGTCTCAGCAGTCCCCAATCTGGCACTGAAGGTTTGGAGGATTCTTGGAGAGACATGAGTCTTCAGTCCACACTGGAAGGTTGAAAAGCTGTGTCTCATGTCTTTGAAGGATGGCAAAGGCAGTGGCAGCCACAGGGGTAGCTGCGCTTGCCAGTAAGACAGGTAAAACAACTGCGGGCTTTTTTTTTTTTTTTTGCCCTTTACTAAGATCTCAAGTTTTATACCTGAAGTACAATTTCTCAGGACTTACTATTTATTTATGTCTGGTTATACTTTCCTTTTGGATGTTTAAGGCCACACAGTTAACCCAGATTTATCACGGTTTTTATTTTCTCAAGGTCACTTAAGTATCTAGTCCTTAAGGGTTACTCAGGATTTTTTGTTGGGGGGAGCCCCTGGCTCCTTTTGGCTTTTCAATCACTAGTTCCATCTGCTTGAAGACAAAGTCAGTTCTTGCTAGACCAGGCTTCCCTTTTTGA
Organism: Rhizomys pruinosus; assembly: GCA_009823505.1. Classification (NCBI taxonomy): domain Eukaryota; kingdom Metazoa; phylum Chordata; class Mammalia; order Rodentia; family Spalacidae; genus Rhizomys; species Rhizomys pruinosus. Next base: position 1,214,394 of record VZQC01000192.1, on the reverse strand, counting down.
AGCATGAGCAGACTTTCCTCTTTATAGACTGGACACTGACTGAAGTCCCATTAGTGGATCTCCAAGACCTCCCTGGACAGGAAGACTGGTGATTCATATTTGCAAGACATTTCAAGAGATGCCCCCATGCATAGTCCCCTGGGACTTAGTTGACCTCTGAGGGCAGGGAATAAAGTTATCCTTTAAGATCCTCTGCCGAGGCTGTCAATCTTCTGACCTCTTCCCCTGAACCTTCCCCTTGGCTATCAAGGGGTGTGCCTCAGTCTCCATCTTACTGCTACCCCACTAAGTACCAACAGGTAGTCAGTCCTGGCAATTTCTGAAGTAAATATGTTCCTGGAGTGACTAAGCTTTATTTATTTTTTTTAACATTTTTTTATTGATGCTTTGTGCATTTCATACATCATTTTCCGATTCAGTTCAGGCATATTTCCCTTTCCCTCCCCCCCCCAACTGAGATCATGCATTCTGCCATAACTGTCCTGTATATTTCTCTCAGTTTTTTTTTCATTTTTTAGCTATAAGTGATAATCCATGAGTACAAGCTTTATGTGCCTATCTTTTATCGGGGGTTTGCACCATTATACTCTAACAGAAATAAAATTTAAAATTCAGTTTGCTAATTTCATGTATTAGTTCCTTTTCTGTTGCTGTGATAATACACCATAAACAAAGCAACTTATAGAAGGAAGAATTTATTTGGTTTATGGTTCCAGAGGGCTAGAACTCATAGTGGTGAGAGAGGCTCATAGTGGCTGGAGCAGAAAGCTAGTGTTCACTTCAAGAAGGCACAGGAAGCGAAGAGACTAGAAATCTGACAAAGCTTAAGAACTCTCAAACCGCCTCCCATGTGACGTACTTCCTTCAACAAGGTGCACTTCCTAAAACCTCCTGAAATAGTCCCACCAACTGGGAACAAAAATGTCCAATTACTTGGAACCTATGGGTGCACATTTTCATTCAAACCACATTTCAGGAGATGCATTTTCAAGTGTTCATAGCCATCTGTGGCTAGTGGCTTACATCTTGGACACCACAATAAAGAGCATGATGCATGTTTTTAAAGCCAGTCAGTAATATTCTACTTATTGAGTACCTTCCCTTGTATTTCTAGGTGTGGCTGCCACAGATGTTAGCAGAACAAAGTTGTTCCCCTCATGGGACTTGCAGCCCAAGTTATTACTGATTGAAGAAAATAACAGAATATTGTAAGATGGAATTGGACTTGGATGCTCTGTTGTAAGTAGAGTCCAGTTTTATCCCACATCTTCACAGAAGAACTCAGTGCTTCCTCTATTCTTTCCCATAGTTTAGAATTCAAATGTTCTTCACAGGCCCAAGTGTCAAGGCTTGATCCCCAGGGTGGAGCTGTTGGGATACAATAGAAGCTTTAACTGGTGATCAGCAGTTTTTCTCAGTCATGTGTTCCAGCCTGTTGCATTCTCTTGCCTTGGACACAAAGCAGCTGAATCTGTTGAAAATGGGCCAACACCTTCAAAACAGTGAGCTGTTTTGTAAATTGATTATCTTGGGCATCACCTAAATCATAGTGAAGTCTGAAGATTTTACTAAAATGCTCTTAAAGGGGGGGCTGAAGAGATGGCCTAGCAGTTAACACCAACTGCTCTTGCAGAGGACCCGGGTTCAATTCCCAGCACCCACATGGTGGCTAAGAACCGTCTTTAACTCCAGTTCCAGGGGAATCCGACACCCTCTTCTGACCTCTGCAGCATTGAACAACACAGGTGCACCAACCTACATGCAGACAGTACACTCATACACATAAAAAAATAAAATTTAAAAAATGCTCTTAAAGAGCCAGGTGGGGCTGGAGAGATGGCTCAGCAGTTAAGAGTGGTTAAGAGCTCCCACTGCTCTTGCAGAGGACCCAGGTTCGATTCCCAGCACCTACAAGGCAGCTAAGAACCATCTATAAGCTGGTACGGTGGCACACAACTTTAATCCTGGCACTCAGAAGACAGAGGCAGGCAGAGCTCTGTGAGTTCAATGCCATCCTGGTGTACAGAATGAGTTCCAGGCCAGCTGGAACTAAAGGGAGACCCTGTCTTCAAAAAAAAAAAAAAAAAAAAAAAAAAAAAAAAAAAAGCCAGGTATTATGGTTATATGCGTACATGCCTGTAATTCCAAGTATTCAGGAGACTGAAGCAGGATTGTGAATTTAAGTAAGATCTTATTTCAACATTTGTTTTCTCAGAATGAATAGAAATTTATTAAGAAAAAGTGAGAAAGATCTCCCGAAAGTGGGAGAGGATCAAAGGGAGGAATGTCCTCAAAATAACTTTTAAAGAAGGCTAAGGATATGTAGTTTATTGGTAGATGTGCTATCCTAGCAAGCACCAAGCCATAAGTTTAACCAGTATCCAGTGTTGCAAAAACAAATGAACAAAAGAGTTCTTAAAAAATGCAGCAGACTACAAGACATAGGTGTAGGAAAAGACTTCCTAAATCAGACAACAGCTGCACAAGAAATAAGATCGACAATGACAAATGGGACCTCATTAAACTCACAAAGCTTCGTACATCAAAGGAAGCAATAAAAGAAGTGAGGAGAAGACCCACAGAGTGGAGGAAACCTTCACAGCAGTACATCTGACAAAGCATTAATTTCCAGAGTATACAAGCTACTCAAAAAACAAAGGAAGAAAGAAAACAAATGAATCATTCAAAAGATGGAGCAAAAGACTTGAGAGACTTCACAGAGGAGGAGTTAGAGATGGCCAGAAACTCTTAAGAAGTGTTCAACATCTCTATAATTAAGGAAATGCAAATTAAACCACTCTGAGATATCACTTTACTCCAATAAGACTGGCTAGGATCAGAACACGAATGATACCAAGTGCTGGAGAGGTTGTGGGGAAAGGGGAACACTCATCCATTGCTGGTGGGAATGTAAACTTGTACAAGCCACTGTGGAAAGCAGTGTGGAGAACCCTTAGAAGACTCAAAATGAGCCTTCCATTTGACCTGTCATACCACTCTGGTATATACCCACAAGAAACCAACTTACTGCAAAGATACAATGCACAGCTATGTTTATTGCAGCTTGTTCACAATAGCAAAAAGCTGGAACCAGCCCAGGTGCCCTTCAACTGATGAGTGGAAGAGAAATGTGGTACATGTATACAATGGAATACTATGCAGCAGTAAAGAGGACAACATCATGAAATTTGCAGGTTAAATGGATGGAGCTGGAAGACATTTATGTAAGTGAAGTAACACAGTCCCAGAAAACAAACGACAAATGGTGTCCCTCATATGTGGTAGGATGCTAGTACCAACAACCCAGATATAAATATTTCTCATGGAGAGGGAATGCAATAGTAAAGAACAACAGAAAGACTGCATCAGAAAATGGACTGAAATGGTGAATTGGAAAGGGGGGATGGGTGGGGAGAGGGACACGGGTGTATATTCGATTAGGCATATTAATTGACGCGAGCTCAGTAAGTACCCAGTTCGCCTAGACACTGTCACAGGACACATGGTGTTTTAGACTAGTAAAAGATAAGTGTATATTAAACAAAATTGGTTTACAGAATCTGATAAAATGGTAATGCACTGAATTAAAGGAGATATAATTCGCTGTTTCCCACATTTGCTTTACATAAAAATCTGTAGAGCAAGAATTTGGGATTGACACATACAAATGTTCTTCTGTAATTTTTCTGTTGTACAGTTATCACTTTGTAGCATTCTCTTTAGAGATGATTTAATGTAAAATTAGTTTGCTTCCCAAGTTAATCATAAATAGTCACCCAAAACAGCATGGGTTGAATTTGATGAAATCTGTGCCTTGACTCCACCTCTATAGTATTATAATACAAACTGTCTTCTGGAGACTCAACGCTAAAAAAGGGGGGGGATACAGAAAGACATAGAAACCTTTCATCAAACCCTTCAATTCAAATCTTAAAAACTAACTATGGAAAAGATTTGTTTGTTCAACAGGACAAAAGTCACCAACTTAACGGCTGAGAAAGAAAAGAATACAGGTTTGCACTTGAGTAGGATGTACCAAAAACTGGCAACGGAAAGGCCTACCGTCTGAACATTCAAAGAAGAAAAGCCTCAGGATGCCATAAACATCGAACCCCTCTGTGGATCCTACATGTAACAACTAGTTATAATGAGCCCTAATGAAACTTACCTTCATGGTGCCACAAAGGTTTTGATATGGGAGACTTTCTTGCCTTCCCCCATAGAACAAGGAGAAATATGACGATGATGAGGTCGTTCCCCAACTGTAAATTGGAGACAACATTGTAGAGGTAATCTCTTATAAACCGGTAAAACTGCTTTCTTTAATTGACTACAGACATGGGAACTGTGGAAGGGATTACCTCTGTTCAGAACCAAATATAATACTAAAGTCCAAGGGCTATGCACTCAGGCAAAATATATTAATACAGAGCTCTGACATCAGCAATGGATTGTTCTCCAAGGTGATGTTGGCCAGGGATCCAAGGCTCCACAAAAGGTAATGGCTCTTGCCTCTAATTGGGATACCTACAGGAGGAGAGACAATAAGACCCTGCTGCCGAAGACCTGACGTTAACATAGGAGGGATGTATTGAGACCACACATGCAAGTTTACAGATGGCTCTGAATGCCAGAGAGTTTACCAAAGGCCACTAAACCAATAAAGCAAAATATGGGTCTCCTGAATCAAGCAAGACTCTACCGTCAGCACCAGCTTACACCTCACCTGCCTGGAAATACTGTGCAGCAGAGGCATGCCATGTGCCTGTTATCCAAATCTAATTGGCTATTGGCTCTCCCTTGGAGAAATAACCCATGGCTGATGCACAAGCTTACATCCTCTACGGTTAGGAGATGTTATAAGACCACAGTAAGACCCTGTCATATTTAACAGGGGGGAAATTGTAATTCATGGATTAACATATCCAAACATGTGTCTATGCTAAAGTACCTACCATAACTATTAGTGCTGCTTAAATACCTATATATCTAATTGCTTGTTCTTCATTAGTAGGACTGAAGGTTATTCCTGGACAAACTGTCAGCCCATGAAAGGAAACAGCCAGAATTGACAGAGTCCAAGTCACAGCTCCAAAGAGAGTGGACATGTTTATCCTCTCATCCACCTGTGCCCCTTTTCTAAGCCTAGGGAACAACCGCGGAAGAGGGGGCGTGGTAGAATGTAAGGGCTGCGATTGGGGTGAATGTGAAACTACAGCAATGTAATCTGGACACTCATTTGATCAACTTGATTGAACATACAACCTGTCACCCCCGACTGGATGTGTGGGGCTGTAGGTGTTTTTGGGCACAACAGCCTGCAGATAGGTATTTGCATGAAGGATGCTTGTACTCATGGATTATCACTTATAGCTAAAAATGAAAAAAAAAAACTGAGAGAAAGATGCAGGACAGTTATGGCAGAATGCATGATCTGGGATGGGGTGGGGGTGGGGGGGAAGGGAAAGGGAAATAAGCCTGAACTGAATTGGAAAAATGTATGAAATGCTCAAAGCATCAATAAAAACTAATTTAATTAGGAAAAAAAATGCCTCAGGTTCAGGGGAAGAGGTCAGAAGATTGACAGCCTCGGCAGAGGATCTTAAGGGATAACTTTATTCCCTGCCCTCAGAGATCAACTAAGTCCCAGGGGATTATGCATGGGGGCATCTCTTGAAATGTCCTGAAAATGTGAGTCACCAGTCTTCCTGTACAGGGAGGTCTTGGAGATCCACTAATGGGACTTCAGTCAGTGTCCAGTCTATAAAGAGGAAAGTCTGCTCATGCTTCAAAAAGGGAAGCCTGGTCTAGCAAGACCTGACTTTGTCCTCGAGTGGATGGAACTGGTGACTGAAAAGTCAAAAGGAGCCAGGGGATACCCCCAAAACCTGAGTGATCCAACAGTCCTTAGGCTTAGCTCTGGCAAGGAGAGGGGAGGTAACTGCAGAAAGTTACTCAGGAAGAATAAGAGAAAGAAAGACAAGGACTCAGAGAAAGTCCGGGAGATAAACTCTGTTTTATTCATGCCAGCAGTGTGTTTATATACTAAAAGCTACTGTGCTCTGGGCAAGGAAGTGGGGGGAAGGAGGAAGGGAGGGGCAAGTCACCTTGGTTCCTACCAGGGGGCTGCAGAGCTCCAGTTTGTGCAACCGGTAAACTAGAGGTGTGACATTTTGCTCAATACCTCAAGGGGAGGGATCATCCAGTTCTGGAACTTTGCAGAGATAGGCGAGGCAAGAAAACACTGCAATATCCTGACCTTACGGAGCTATAGATAAGTCACAGAGACAACTGAATGCCCACAGAGATATCAGATAACTCTCAGGGGTTCTTTGGGACAGGTTTTACTGGTCTTCACCTAGAGCCAGGCAAAGTTTCATTCCTATGCTGTCCCTCGTTTGCTATGACAAGGACTGTGACTGAAGCTGCTTGACAGCTAGCATGGATGGTGCCCCCTAAGAGGCTGAGTGTGACTAGACATTTAGTGAATTGCCTCCTAGGGAAGGGGAGGGGAGGGAGGAGAGGCTTCCTCCAGAACCCTCCAGAACCCTCCAGAACCCTCCAGAATCTAACCTTCACTTTGGCAGGACCTCAGGGCTTCCCCACTCCCACCAACGCTGGATGTTAGTTTCCGTCCTAAACTATGGGTGTCCACTTCCTGAACTTCAGCAGAGGGACGTGAAGGACAAAGACAGCTCCTGGGAAGTAGCAGTGGGCTGCCACCAGCTGAGATGACAGCAAAAAAGCAGCTCTTCTGAGAGGCAGAACCAAGGACAGAGCCTCCCCATCCCCTTGGTGCTCAGTCACCTGCTCCTTCCCCTTAGTTGGTTCCACCGTGGGCTCTTTCTCTCCTAATTATGGTTTATAAGGGCCAATTTTGCAATGAGTTGGCACAAAAATTGAGCTAGCACCTTTTTTGCACTGTAGTTTGGTTTTTAATAGCTTGATTAGATAAGACAGCCCACTCAGGTAAATCACCTCATTTTAAAGAGTCATTTAGGGCTCCAGGGGAAAATAATCTCTATAATGGCTTGCTTAAAGGAGATCCAGCCATAGTGTGTCAATTTAAAAATCAAATCAGATATGGTCACAATATGGAGCAGTGAAGCCAGCCACCCCTCTATCCAGTGGCGAGGGTTCCCAGCCACCCCTCCATCCAGTGGCAAGTAACGCTTCCTTCTCATTCTCAGCTGGTAGCTTTGCTTCACTGAAACCATTGGGGCAACTAGAAAAGCATGCCACCTGCTCCCTCCATGTCCTTCCAGGGAGCAGGGACTCTTGTCCTTGTACACTGTCTTCTAGCTGAAGTTGCAGATAGAGACGCATCCAGTAGTAGGGTGCTTCCCCTCCTCCTTCCTGCACTGATCTTCTCTCTCATGCATCTCCAAGCACCTCTCTTCCAGATGTCCCTCCTTTTTCTTTCTTGTAGTTCTCAAGATGACTAGAGAATGAGCTGTGGATACAACGCCCTGTGATAGGGAAGGGCTTCCTGAAAAAGCACAGAATTTGCTCCTGCCCTCATCCTTCAGAGCTTTGTTCAGTGAGTCAAGGGACCCCTGGAGTCATATATATATACGTGTGTGTGTGTGTGTGTGTGTGTGTGTGTGTGTGTGTGTGATAGGATGGATTGCCTTTCAGGATCTCTCAGCTGTGGTTCAAAGTAGGCACACAAAGTTAAGACTCCATTCACTTTGGACAGTTTTCTTGATGTTTGGGAGACCAGATCACAGTAGATCCGAGACTCTACCTGTTGCTGCCTATCTGTAATAAGGACTCTGCATATTAACTTGTGTGTGAATGAATGTGTTCTGTCTTGCTGGACTCCAACAAATTATGGTGGGCCTGAACAGTGACCCAGGATGCCATGGACATAGTACATGGATCTTGTTCCTGGCTGTTTTGCAAAGTGCTGGCCTTTGTTATTCACCACGTGGTCAGAGTCCTTATGGAAGACTAAAGATCAATCTGGATCAGCATGCAAACATCATAATCACTGCCTCTATTTAGACAACAAGAAAAATAAAGGAAAGAAAGTGAAAAAGAAAGAGGGGTAAGGGAGGGATGGAGGAGAGATTGGGAAAAAGAAAGAAGGGGGAAGGAAGGAAAGAAGGAAGGAAGAAAAGAAGGATGGAAGGAAGGAAAGAAGGAAGGAAAGAAGGATGGAAGAAAGGAAGGAAAGAAGGAAGGAAGGAAGGAAGGAAAGAAGGAAAGAAGGATGGAAGGAAGGAAGGAAGGAAAGAAGGAAGGAAGGAAGGAAAGAAGGAAAGAAGGATGGAAGGAAAGAAGGAAGGAAGGAAGGCCTTCTTTAGCTTAATATCACCAATCCAATTACTGCCCCCAATGTCTCTCTGTCCACAGGAAAGTGCCCCTGGAAGGCTCCTGTCCCTCACAGACTCAACTTCTCTCCTTTTAGTCTTTCCTAACATCACTCACCTCAGAGTTTCAACACTGCCACTAAATGAAAGACTTCTAGATGCAACAGTCACCTTTCAGTCCTGCTCTTACTCAGTGTGATTCTCTTCACTGTCTTCCGTGAAGCATATTTTCCCAGGTGTCCAGCAAAGCCATTTCCCATTTTGGGCCCTTCAGTGTTAAAACTTGTGATAGTTAATTTTATGTGTTAATATGACTGGGCTAAGGGATGCCAGACAGTAAAACATTTCTAAGTATGTTTGTGAGGATGCTTCCAGGGAAATTAGGATTGGAGTAAGAAAGACTGGCCCTCCCTGATGTGGGCAGGCATCATTCAGTCCGTCCAGAGCTATGTAAAACAAAAAGGCGGAGTGGGGCTGGAGAGATGGATCAGCAGTTCAGAGCACTGGTTCCTCTTGCAGAAGACCCAGGTTCGAATCTCAGCACCCATATGGTGGCTAATAACCGTCCATAACTCCAGGATCAGACACCCTCTTCTCCGTGGGCACTGCATGACATGGGTACACTTAAATACATGCAGGCATAGCACTCACACAAACAAAATAAAAATAAATAAATAAAAACAAAAAGGAGGGGAGGAAAGCATATTTCCTTTCACTCTTTCCTTGAACTGGGACATCAGACATCAGAGCTTCTGGTTCTCAAGCCTTTGAACTCTGGGACTTACCCCAATTCCCCACTTCTCATTCTTGGCACTTTGGCCGTGGAGTTCCCCTAATAGACCATTAGACTCAGACTGAGACACAGACCATCTCTCCCAGCCCACAAGTATGTACATGGTATATATAACATGGGGCTTCATGGTCTCAGGTGAGTCCATAAATCCCACAATTTTCTTTTTATGTATCTATATCAATGTTTCTGTTCTCTGATGAGCTCTAATTAATGCAAGGCTTCAACACAGGAATGTAAGGGAGGCAGGATTCAGCTCACACATTCTCTGCCCCCTCCACTCCAGGTTCCTCCATCTGATGTGGTTCCTCCAGAATCCCAAGCCTTGTCTCCCTGAGGTCTTTACTTTCTATCCTCCTTATCTTGACCCTTTCCTCTTCCTCTGGATTTTCACAGCTCACTCCACCTTCACCTTCTCTACCTGAGATAACCCTTAAAATCATAGGCTCTATTATCAGACTGTCCAGTACATACCAGCTGTTTTTATTAAAATATTTTATTATTAGATGTTACCTAATTGGGTTTATATGGACATTTCTTATGTTTATTGCCTATGTGTACTACTTACTAGTCAATAAAAAATTAAGAAAGCACGAAAAATAAAATATTTTATTATTATTTTAATTTTGTGTGTATGAGTATATTGCCTGCATGTATGTAAGTGCGCCCCTGTTGTGTAATGCCCCTGGAGATCAGAAGATGGCATCAGATTCCCTGGAACTGGACTTACAAACAGTTGTTAGCTGCCACATGGGTGCTGGGAAGTGAACCCAGGTCTTCTGCAAGAGCAGCCAGTACTCTGAATTGCTGAGCCATATCTCCAGACCATGGGATCCAGTTGTATATGATGCTGAGCAAGGAGTTCTGTGACTGTTTTCATCTTCTTGTGATGAAATGGAAGAAATAATAGTGCTTCCCCTACAGAATTAGATAGCATATGTAAACACAAGATCTGGCAGTAAGAGATGCTGAAGTCAGGGTTGTGATTATGGTTGCCATAGCTGCCTAATATCCTGTTTAACCAATGGGATATCATGCCTGACAGCATCCCTAACGTTTGGTTGCTGGAGAGTCATTGAGATAATTAGATGTAGACAGAGATGGCAGAAACTACAAGATAGAAAGCAGAGCTCAAATATTACTTCATCATGCTAAAATCTCATGTCTCTCTCTCTCTCTCTCTCTCACACACACACACACACACACATGACACAAACCTTACTCTGTATCATCTCAGTTCTGATATATAACATTTATTATCCCATGATATATTATTACCCATGATGTATGATTATGTGTTTATGACTTACCTTTATGTCAATTACTTTGTGACAATAACCAACCCAACAGCTGGGATTTTATCTTTTTTTAAAAAACTCTATTTAAAAAAAAAACAAAATAAAATAAAAAATAAAAACTTCTCTATTTCTAGACCATAAAACGGGGACTGCCAATTCAATAAGTACCTTATCTGTTGCTCAAAGGAAGGAGTAGATGAACAGGTATACTGTCTGGGCCCACAGTTCAATGATCCTGTCTCTGTGGAAGAGAAGGACAAGCATTAAAAAACAAAGAAAGGGTGTAGGTAGCAAGAAGTTCCAATTCGAGACAATGGAGACAGACTTCTCCAGAACACAGCAGCAGAGTGTGATTTGGGAATAGTGCCTGCCACTTTAGTGATATCCACAAGGTGTGGTCACTAGGATGTAATGTCGAGGTGGTGACTTGACATCATGATAACTCAAGATTTGGCAGATGGCAGTGGTGGTACCTTATTGGGGCAGATCTACAGCACAGACAGCTTCAGTTGCTGATGCTGCCTTCCTCTGTGTGACTCCTGGATGGCAGGTACAGTTGCATTATGATGGCATATTGAGCTTTGCATTGGTGCCAGGCCTGTCGGCAGCGGGGCTGATGGGAAAGCATAAGCAACCAGGCTCAGACAACTTCAGTCTATAACTTTGCTTCTGGAGCTAAGAATGTGAACTTTAACCTTTCCACTGATGGAAGCTCTCTAGGGCTCTTTGACATCTCTGAATGCACAGCACTACTCTTACTGCATAATAGTGCCATTATTAAATAACAGTGAGGGTTATTTGAACACAAACATGATGTGGGTGACCTACATCACCTAGAGCTCAGAGAAAAGGGTGGTTCTTTTCCTGTTTACGGCACAGCACGACAGTACTATATGGTATCACACTACTTTTATGGTTTAAAATGTCCAAGTTTTTATTTCTGAAAAATTTCATCTACTATTTTCAAGCTAATATCCTGTGCTGCTTAATTTTTTGTCAACTTGACACAAACAACAGTCACCTGGGAAGAGGGAACTTCAAGTGAAGAATTTCCTCTACCAGACAGGCCTGTGGCCATATCTATGAAGCATTTCCTCTATCAGACAGGCCTGTGGCCATATCTATGAGGCATTTCCTCTATTGGACAGGCCTGTGGCCATATCTATGAAGCATTTCCTCTATCAGACTGGCCTGTGGCCATATCTATGAAGAATTTCCTCTAACAGACTGGCCTGTGGCCATATCTATGAAGAATTTCCTCTATCAGACTGTCCTGTGGCCATATCTATGAAGCATTTCCTCTATCAGACTGTCCTGTGGCCATATCTATGAAGCATTTCCTCTATCAGACTGTCCTGTGGCCATATCTATGAAGCATTTCCTCTATCAGACTGTCCTGTGGCCATATCTATGAAGCATTTCCTCTATCAGACTGGCCTGTGGCCATATCTATGAAGCATTTTCTTTTTTCCTTTTTCTTTTTCTTTTTTTTTTATTTTTTGGTCTTTTTGAGGCAGGGTCTCCCTTTGTTTCCAGCTGGCCTAGACCTTGCTATGTAGGCCAGACAAGGCCTTGAACTCACAGAGCTCTGCCTGCCTCTGCCTCCCTGTTAAGCATTTTCTTGATTATTAATGAATGTAGGATGCCTCAGCCCACTGTGTGCAGCACTAGCCTGGGCAAGTGGCCCTGGGCTGAGCAAGCCAGTGGGGAACAGGCCAGTAAGCAGAGCTCTTCCATGGAATTCCTGCCTTGGCTTCCCTCAGTGGTAGAGTTGAACCTGTAAGTTGAAATAAACCCTTTCCGGGGCTGAAGAGATGGCCTAGCGGTTGGGAGCGCCTACCGCTCTTGCAGAGGACCCGGATTCGATCCCCAGCACCCACATGGCGGCCGAGAACCGTCTGAAACTCCAATTCCAGGAGAACTCCAGTTCCAGGGGAATCCGACACCCTCTTCTGACCTCCGCGGCATTGCACGACACAGGTGCACAAACCTGCATGCAGACAGTACATTCATAAACATACAGAAATAAATAAAATTTAAAAAAAAAAAAGAAAGAAACACTTTCCTCCCCAAACCTGCTTTTGGTGTTTATCACAGCAACAAGCTAAGAACATTCCTAATCCGCTGGCAGCAGATACCACCAGGTGGGGCTTCAGAGAAAACCTGACTGACTCATAGTACCAAAGAACAGCACTGTTTTTAACCAACATGGATGCCTCAGGACCCGTGGGAGCAATGAAAGAGTATTTAAGAGAAATATAGAGGATCAAGAACTGCTCTTGTGAGTGAGAAACCTTGGGTTAAACACTTGCTGGTCCTCAGCCATGATCTCAGTATGACCTCCCCAGCACAGCAGGGGGGTATGCCTGAAAATCCCATGGGGTTCTGTGGACTAAAAGCACACACTGAGGCTGGAAGGTGGGAAGAAAGTGGAAGCTATCCGTCGGCATCCTCAGCAGTTAATCACCAGAGAGAGGACCTCCATTTCCTGCGCCCTGGATAATGTCACTGCTCCCTCTTTTTTTTTTTTTTTTCCTCCAAACACTTCCAATATTTTGCAACCTAATTCCTGCACTAAATTCCCCTCTGCCTAAATACCTTCTGACTCATCACCTTGACTAATGCAAATATGTATCTTCCACATGTCAGACAGATACCTCATGGTTCTTAAAAAGCTTTTGAGTTGTCTTATTTAAATTTTATAACAATTCTGTAAGGCTGTCAAGGCAGAGGTCACTAAGATCAATTTTTTTTTTTTTTGGTCTTTTTGAGACAGGGTCTCCCTGTAGCCCCAGCTGTCCTGGAACTTGCTCTGTAGACCAGGCTGGCCTTGAACTCACAAAGATCTGCCTGCCTCTGCCTCCTGAGTGCTAGGATTAAAGGCATGCGCCACCACGCCCGGCTACTAAGACCATTTCTTATATGACAACAAAACCAGACTAGCAGGAGCCTTAATGCTGGTCTTGGCTTTTTTATTAAACAGTATAATTGGGCCCAACATATTTAAAGTGTCTGTGCCTCAGTTTCAGTACTGTAACACCAAAGGTTGAGCTAAAATTACTAGCTTTCAAATAGTTTTTATTGTAATCCACAATAAGAAATATATTTTATATCACTACCTAGCACTGACATCTGCATGTCTATAAAACACTAAAGCAACAGTTTCAGGAAATATTATCCCTAAGAAATGTAGCACTCTGATTTTCTGTACTTATTATACATATTTTTATATTTTTTTCAATGATCCATCACAGTAATTTTTGCAGTCTAATTACTCAGGCAAGTAACATCACTTTCTTGAGATTCATTTTCCCCGTCTATGAAATAGGAGCAACAGAGACTGTTGCTCAGTAGGGTGAGGAAGAGACTCCCTGGGACTCACATGGTAAAAGGAGAGAAATAACTCCTACAAGTTGGCCTCTGACCTACACACACACACACACACACAATAAATAATAAAGTGATCAAATTACACTAAATTAATAAACATAATAAAAATTTTTAAATAGAAGCAATAAGACCTCATTTACAGTACTCCTTGGGAGATATACACCAAGCTTCCAGTGGATGTCAAAAACTACAGATGGTATTGAATTCTTGGGAGCTTACCCAGCACTGCGGCTGTAACATTTGCAATATGAGATGCAACAGCAAAACTAGCGCAGATTTCATTTTCCTTCTTCACAATCCCAGGGATAAACAATTTATTATTTACTATAGTTCTTAACCCCAACATGCAATTGTTTCTTTGCTTATGAGGTTGAAAACTTGGCACTTCTCAGCTTAAAAGAAGCCCTTTACCATTCTCTTTAGCTCCTCTGAATTGCCAACATCATTTCTCCTGCATATTTATTAAATGCCATTATTAAATGAAATAAGAGTTATTTGAACCCAGGAACTGTGCAAAAAGCTTGCACCATCTGGGTTTGTGTTCTAGTAGGGATGAAGAGTAGAACAGGGCAAGATTTCATCACACTACTCAAAACAGCATGCGATTTCAAATTTATCCATATTCTATCTCTGCAGCTTTCCATTTAATATTTTCAAATTTCAATTGACCACAGAAAACAGAGCCCTCAAAGAGGGGAGGCTACTTCATGAGGTTATAGACAAAATTAAGTGTAGTTTAATTCTGGTTCATGGTTTAGCTCAGAGATGATAATTTTTATCCCTGTGACCTAACAGATGAAGCTAGATCATTCCTGGCACTAGATCATATTGAAAATGAAGAGGAGAAAACAGCCAGTAGGATGCAGAAATGAAGTGTTCACAGTGCCAGAATTCCAGCTCTACCAGGTAATTAAAGCCTCACCTGGGCTGCCAGAAGTAAAATATAGAAAACTCACGAGGCGATATACATGCCTTGGAGGACTCAGGGTGGGGGAAGCAGCTGGTACTGGGAAGGGATATAATACCTCCGTGCCAGCATATGTGTGAGAGAGTAGCCTCATTTGAAATGCCTGTGCACTGTGTCCCCAAGTGCTTTATAGCCAAAATGTCTTGACAGACTTCCAGTTGCCAAATACTCACCTCGTCTGTAGAGAAGTACTATTTCAATAAATGGGATTTTTCTAAAGCAACCATCATGTTCCCACTGGCTCACATTATCACTTGTAGAGGTTTGGTTTGTAATTCCCGATTCGTTTCTAATCCTAACACTTAACAGAATGTCCGGCTTCCTCTACCCAGTCTGCATCAGTCAGAGTCCTTAGTTGAGACAACTAGAATGAATTCTAGTAGCCTGCACAGAAAAGTAATTTATTAAAGGATCTGAGGTCATTTACAGAATTTCCTAGAGGACTCCAGGAAAGTCCATGCCACATGCAAACTGCACTGCGTGGCAGTCCAGGAGAGATGTTCTCACTGCCGCTGAGCATAGATTCAATGGCCTCTTCCTCATCCGTTATTGAAAGCTGAATGCCTCAACTTCCCTGTCATGTGAAAACTGATTTCACAGACCCAGATGTTTCCTCTTAGTGTTTCTTTCAAATTAAAGTGTCCTCGGGGCTGGAGAGATGGCCTAGTGGTTAAGAGCACCAACTGCTCTTGCAGAGGACCTGGATTCGATCCCCAGCACCCATGTGGTGGCTGAGAACCGTCTGTAACTCCAATTCCAGGAGAACTCCAGTTCCAGGGGAATCCGACACCCTCTTCTGACCTCCGTGGCATTGCACGACACAGGTGCACAAACCTGCATGCAGACAGTACATTCAAATAAATAAATAAATAAATAAATAAATAAAATTTTTAAATTGTCCTCAGCCAGGTTCAGTGGTACATGCCTTTAATCCCAGTACTCAGGAGGCAGAGGCAAGTAGATCTCTGTGAGTTCAAGGCCACCCTGGTCTACATAGTGAGTTTTAGGCCAGCTGGGGCTACAGGGACCCTGTCTTTAAAAGACTCCCCAAAACTAAATAATAAATAAATATAAAAAAGACCCCCCCAAAACAAATGAGCAAACAAAAAATCAAATCGAAGTGTCCTACGAATGTGTCTAATTGGAAAAGTCAAGATTACATGTCCTAGCTGGAAAGGGCAGTGGTGATGGTGACTAATGTTGGAAAATTCGCCCCCAAATACAACATTCTCATTATATTAGTTACTTATTAATTGCTATGACCAAAGCAACTTAAGTTGGTAGGGTTTGTTTGGGTTCACAGTTCAAGGGCACAGTCAGCATGGCAGCAAGAATGTAGAGCTGTTTGTCATATTACACCTGAAATCAGGAATCAGAGAGTGGTAGATACTCATGCCCAGCTCCTTTTTCCCTTTGTGTGCTGGCTGGGACCCCAGCTTACAGCATGGTGCTGCCCACATTGAAGACAGGTCTTCCCATCTTAGGTAAACTGATCTAGAAAAGTCCCTCTCACCCATGCCCAGATATTCTCCAGTGTGATTCTAGGTGCTGTCAAGTTGTCAATCAATGTAAGACATCATAGTTACAAATCCCAACAATTATTATCTTTGCATAGTTCCTTTGTCAGTGTAAGCAAAGTTTTTCGAAGTAGAATTAGTTAAAGATTTAGGAAGTCCTTATTAAAAATAGAAGTTTTTTTTTTTTTCTTAGGACATAGTTTTGTTTAAAACGTTAGTGGGAAAGACATAAAGGAAGGTTCAGGGGAGGATCTACCCTCACCCATCATCTTCCCTGGAGCCAATGAATTTCAGCCACCCTGGCCTTCCCTGTTCTAATAACACACCAAGTTCCCTGCCTTGGGGCTTTAGCACTCACTCTTCCCTGATCTTATTGCTGGTTCTTTCCTCATTCAAGTCTCAAGAGAAATGGTGCCTTTTCCAAGAAAGCGTTGTCTGCACACCAGGGGAAAGGGCCACTCTCAGCCTTCTACTCTCCAGATCGATCCCTTGTTTGATTCTGTCACTAGAACTTCCCCCGGTTGTTCCCTCTTCTGCTTGATTCCCATTATTGCTGTTGTTCACCTTCTGGAATGTAAGATCCACGAGCAGGAAACTGCCTGGTAGTTTGGGGAAGAGACCGAAGGTGAGCAGGTACGTGTCAGGAAAGCATTGAATGTCATGCCCAGCTAAAACGTGGAGACACTCCTGAAGGGAGTGAGGGAATACTGAACCGCTTTCATCCAAGGTACAAAGAGGGGGACTGAGGGATGGCTGCATCAGCAAAGTGCATGTTCCACAAGCATGGAGATAGGAGTTGTGATCACCAGTATGTACACAAAATCCAGGCATGGCAGCGTGGGTCTCTGATCCCAGCACTGGGGCTGGAGGCAGACAGGAGAATCCCTGGGGCTTGCAGGACAGCCAGTCTATTTGTGGTGAGCTCCAAGAGACCTGTTGAAAAAGTAAGGTGGCAGCGCAGGGGGATTGAGACAGGACACGTACTTACTGGACTTCATTTGGGGGACCACGGGAGGGAAAGACCCCAATGTGAAGCAAAAGTGCAGGATTGATGGTTGTTTGAGATTGCCAAGAAGGAACTTTAGAGCACTTCCTTAAGGAAAACAAAAACATGACGTCTTTTTGGAAAAAAAAAATCCTCCAATTCATATGTATATATGTATGTATGTATTTATGTATATATAACTATGCATATATACGTATATACACTGTAGCAGTACAAGTTGGAGAGAACAACAACAAAAAAACTGGAAAAAAAATCTGGAAAGACTCAGAAAAAGATACAGGACACATATGGCAGAGTGCAGGGACTTGGGTGGGGTGGGGGGCATGGAAAGGGAAGTGATTCTAGATTCGATTGAGAAATGATGTATGACCTATGGAAGAAGCTTAATAAAAAAGGGAAAAAAGTAAGGTGGAGGGCAATAGAGGATGACACTAATGTCAACCTCTGGCCTCTACACACACGTATACACACAGGAACATGTATATATATACATATACATATATACAAAAGGTAAAATGAAATAGACTGAGCTGGAAGCATGATGTTTGTAAACTGATAGGCACAACTGCACATGTGTGGACACACACATGAACACATACATGGTAAAAGGAAATAGACTGAGCTGAGAGTATGATGTCTGTAAACTGACTGCAGATAATAGGATTTCATCCACCCATGGCTCAGGAACCAGAGTTGGTGCATGACCATAGGGAGACAGAGTCCTCAGGCTCCTCGGACCTTGCTATTATGAACTTGCAACAACGGTGTCAGCATGCATGAGACCCATGTAAACTCAAGCAGACAAAAACCCAGCATAGAATTGGGGAAATGGGCAGCAGGCCCCAACCTTAACCAAAGAATTATTGGCAGCTGATTACTCCTGGGTGAGGGAGAGTTGATCTTTAAGGGATTGACTATAGATAGACTCATTAGACTCCAATGGATGAACTTGTACCGAGGGACAGCTGGGCATACGAACTTGACTTGATAGGCCTTAGTATATATGACAAAATGCATAAAATCCAGTGTGGAGGGGTGATGGGGGGTTCAGATAGGGGAGGGTATATAAAGATGATTAAGATATTTTGTATTAAGGGGCTGGAGACATGGCCTAGCAGTTAAGAGCGCTGACCGTTCTTACAGAGGACCCGGGTTCCATCCCCAGCACCCACATGGTGGCCAAGAACCGTCTGAGACTCCAATTCCAGGAGAACTCCAGTTCCAGGGGAATCCAACACCCTCTTCTGACCTCCACGGCTTTGCACGACATGGGTGCACAGACCTGCATGCAGACAGTACATTCATACACATACAGAAATAAATAAAATTAAAAAAAAGATATTTTGTATTAAATGCATAAAAATTCAATAAAAATATACATTAAAAATAAAAATAGGGGCTAGAGAGATGACTCAGCAGTTAAGAGTAATAACTGTTCTTGCAGAGGACCCTGGTTCAATTCCTAGCACCCACATGGTGGCTAACAACTATCCATAACTCCAGTTCCAGGGGATCCAAAGGGCTTTACTCTGCCATACATGTCCTATATCTTTTTCTGAGTCTTTCCAGAGTTTTTTTTTCCAGTTCTTTTTGACCTCTGTAGGAATTGTACAACATGGGTGCACTTATATACATGCAGGCAATACATTCATACACATAAAATAAAATAATAAAATAAAGAAAAAATAAGCCGAGTGTGGTGGTGCTCGCCTTTAATCCCAGCAGTCGGGAGGCAGAGGCAAGCAGATCTCTGTAAATTCAAGCCAGCCTGGTCTACAGAGTGATTTCCAGGACAGCTGGAGCTATAGGGAGATCCTGTCTCAAAAAGACAATAAATAAATAAATAAATAAATAAATAAATAAATAAATAAATAAAATAAACTGTAGATAAAGAGTCAGTTGATACAAGGAAGGATGATACAAGATGCCTCACCACGCGGTAGAGGACCTTATGCTGGATTTGCTGCCTCTGCATTGTTACGTGGGTTTGGCAAGCACTACAAGATGAGTTGGGAAAGTAAAAAAACAGAGTCAGAGAAAGTAGTTAGAAGTTTGACATAGTCCACACAATATGTGATTAGGTCAAACAAAGATGGCACGATTTACAATGACAAATGAAAAGCAGGGGAAGTTAGAACCAATCAGCAGGGTTTGTGGCAGGTTGGTCAGCAGGACCCAAGCTAACTGGGTTTAAGTTTAAGGCTTCAGAAACTAAAGATGGCTGGGATTGCTACAAAACCAAGAGCTCTGATAAGGGGAAACTGACAGTCTAATCTTACAGACACCTGTTCAGAGGAAGAACTCCAAGGGGCCAAATCTTCAAGTGGAGCCACTGCAGAAAGCACTAAGGACAGAAAAGGGATCCAAAGTGCTGGTGACCTCAGTGACCCAGGCGCAGAATAAGCCCTGTCCCTTGCTCCCTACACTTGCTCTGTCCTTATCACCCCCAACCACAGGTATTCCATCTCTCCTCTTCCTTCCTCTCTAATTCATATGAGCTTAGCCCCTCCCAACAAGAAAGAGTCCTCCATCTTCAGAAACAAAGATATTATTCTAAGTAGCAGGATAGAAATTAGAGGGAGTCTCTCAACATACTCATTTATTCATTCATTCATTCCTTTACTAATGAACACCTATCATGTGCAAGGCACACAGAAGAATGTTTAGGGTACAGGAAATAAACAAAACATGGAAACATTAATACTGTTTTATTTTTTAAGCAAAAAAGATCTCATGTAGCCCAGGCTGCTCTTAAATTCACCAGCTAAAGATGACCTGGAATATCTGGTCTTCTTTCCCCCACCTTCTGAGTGCCAGGATTACAGGAGTCACCACCACACCTGGTTTGCAAAGTGTGAGGGATTGAACTGTATATATGTTAGGCTAGTTCTCTACCAACTGAGCTACACCTTCTGCCTTAATACTTTAAAAACCCTGTCACAAATGTGTATATATACAAGGCAGCAGCTATACTTTTAATAGAACTGCATAATCAAGCTATTAAAATGACAATTTTTTGAGAAATTTAAGAATGCAGTAACATAGGAAAAGTATAGATTTGAGACAGGTAAACTGAGGTTTGGTACTTCATTCATCAAGATATTTAATAATTTATGTGAATCAATTTCTAAATGTATTTATTGAGCAATTATTGTGTGCTCAATACTGTATTAAAGCCCTAAGCATACAGTGGAGAGCAAAATATAGTCTTTGCCTTTTGCATTGTCTCTCTGTCTGAGGAACAGATAGATATCATATTCATTTGATTACGCATGTTATAGGTCTACGAAGCGGGAATAGGAGCCATGATGAGAACTGTGTCGCGGGATTTACCCAGACAGGAGGTTCGTTTTTTCTCATGCTAAAGTATATATGAGAAGAGCACGTAGGAACTGAGTAGATGCAAACAATGCATGCTGAAGTCCAAGTCGTGAGGCTGAGTAGGCAGTAAGAAAAGTGCTTGCCACCTAACTGTGTGGACCTGAGTTCAGATCCCAGCATTCACATGTGGTAGGTGTCACACTGCACACCTGCAGTCCCATGCTGGGAGGTGAGGAGGATCCCTAGGACTTGATAGCCAGCCAGTGTCACCCAACTGATGAGCTCCAGGTTCAGTGTGAAGTAAATAAACCACACGCACACACACACACACACACACACACACACAAATAAAAGAAAGTTGTTTCACTTCTGTGGACTGTAAGAGTAAGTCTACTCGATACTTGAAGGTAAATGAGCTAAGCACCTGAACCGTTTATTTACCACCATTACTGCCCATCACGCAGACATCTTCCCATCTGGGATTAGCACAAGTCAAGTGCACAGGAACACTCCATCTATCACAACTGAGACCAGAAATCAAAAGATAGATCCCATCCTGGCTCTTAGCAGGTACTACTGGGCCAGGTGACCCAGGCTGTGGGCCAATCAGATATTCTTGTCCAACCTTTGAATCTGAGGGAAAAGGTAAAGAAGGAAATGGAGGTGGGGTGGTTTGGAGAGACTGCTCATTCTGTACAGTGCTTGTTTGTAAGGGCCTCTCAAGCATCAGGACCTTAGGCTGATCCCCAGAATCCACATGAGAAAAAAAAAAAAAAGCTAGGTGTGGTAGCTTGTGTTTGCAATCCCAGGCTTTAAAAGGTGGAGACAGGAAGATCTCTGGGATCCCTGGTCACCAGCCTGGCTTACTCTGCAAGTTATGAAGTCTCTGTCGAAAACAAGGTAAGGGTGGAGAAATGGCTCAAAGGTTAAGAGCACTGGCTGCTCTTGCAGAGGACCCAGGTTCAGTTCCCAGTATCCACGTGGTGGCTAACAACTGCCCAAACTCCATTTCCAGGGTATCTGACGCCCTCTTCTGGCCTCCACTGGCATTTGCAGGCATGTGGTACACTCCCATACATGCAGGCCAAACACTCATATGTATAAGATCAAAATAAATTAATTAAAAAAACAATATGGATGGCTCCTAAGGAATGGCACCCAGTCGGGCGTGGTGGCGCACGCCTTTAATCCTAGCACTTGGGAGGCAGAGGCAGGCGGATCTTTGTGAGTTCAAGGCCAGCCTGGTCTACAGAGTGAGTTCCAGGACAGCTGGGACTACAGGGAGACCCTGTCTCGAAAAAACAAAAACAAAAACAAACAAACAAAAAAGGAATGGCACCCAAGGTTGACCTCTGGCCTCCCCATACACATGCACCTGAGCACACATACATATACTCCTACACATACATCCTCACGCACAGTTTCAAAAGGAAGAAATAATCCCAGCATTCCAGAGGCAGAGGCAAAGGCAGACAGATCTCTGTGAGCTCAAGGCCAGCCTGATCTACATAGCCATTTTCTTTAAAAAAAAAACTTTTAATTTATTTGCTTTTTTAATATATATTTTGTACAAGATCATCAAATCTAGACCCGTGTTCCCCACCCCATCCCCCCACCCTACCAGAGCTCATGCATTCCGCCTAACATGCTTTTCATCTCTTTCTCAGTCTTTCTCGATATTCTCCATGTGGAAGTTAACTGTTTTGAGCAGAAGTTCACTGTTTCAGTCAGTTCTTTGATGCAGTCCTTTCTGTTGTTGTTTGTTGTTGTTGTTGCTGTTGTTGTTGTTTCCAGTATGCATCACTCCCAACTGCTTGGACAAAAGCTCAAGGGGCTGTGCACAAGAAATACTTTCTTTTTTTTTTTTTTGGTCTTTTCGAGACAGGGTCTCCCTGTAGCTATCCTGGAACTCACTCTGTAGACCAGGCTGGCCTTGAACTCACAAAGATCCGCTTGCCTCTGCCTCCCAAGTGCTAGGATTAAAGGCGTGCGCCACCACGCCTGGCTTTTTTTTTTTTCTTTTTTTAAGAAATACTTTCAACTAGGTAGTTGGCACTAGCATCCACAGATGAGGGATACCATTGTTGTTTGTTTTTCTGGGATTGTGTAACTTCACTCAGCATGTACATAGCCATTTTCAACACTCCACAGTGAGATCCTGTCTCAAAAAAAAGAAAAAGAGGCCAAGCATAGTGGTGCACACCTTTAATCCTAGCACTCGGGAGGCAGAGGCAGGCAGATCTCTATAAGTCCAAGGCCAGCCTGGTCTACAGAGCAATTTCCAGGCCAGCTGGGGCTACAGGGAGACCCTGTCTCAAAAACACCAAAATAATAATAATAATAATAATAATAATAATAATGAAAAAATAAGGGGAAAGAATAGAGCAATCTTGTGTGACGGCTCCAGGGTGGCACTCGTCTGGGAAGAAACCAAGTGCTACAGGAAACCAAGCAGTACCTATGACGCTACGGTGGCAGCATCCCACAAAGACGCACCTTTGGCCCTCCTTGCCCTCTCCTCTGGCTTCCCTTAAGATGGATTCTTGGGGGCTGGAGAGATGGCCTAGCGGTTAAGAGCACCGACTGCTCTTACAAAGGACCCGGGTTCGATCCCCAGCACCCACATGGCGGCCGAGAACCATCTGAAACTCCAATTCCAGGAGAACTCCAGCTCCAGGGGAATCCGAAACCCTCTTCTGACCTCCGCGGCGTTGCACGACACGGGTGCACAGACTTGCATGCAGGCAGTACATTCATACACATACAGAAATAAATAAAATTATAAAAAAAAAAGATGGATTCTTGGGTATCCCATCATCTCTAGGATTTATCTCACATCTTTTTTTTTAATTTTTTTTTTATGTGTATGAGTGTACTGTCTGCATGTAGGTTTGTGCACCCATGTTGTGCAATGCAGCGGAGGTCAGAAGTCAGAACAGGGTGCCAGATTCCCTGAAACTGGAGTTAAAGATGGCTCTCAGCCACCATGTGGGTGCTGGGGATCGAACCCCCCGGGTCCTCTGTGAGAGCGGTTGGCACTCTTAACTGCTAGGCCATCTCTCCAGCCCCTTCACATCTTTTTTTATAGCATTAATTTCCCATTCAAGTTAGCTAAGCTTTGTTTCTATTGCTTGTGACCCAAACCCATGATCTTAGCCCTTCATATAGTTAAACTTGAAAAAGTCAAATTACAAAATCCAAGGTATTTCATTGTTACTGGAAAGACCTGAAGTTTTAGAAATAAAGAAGTAAACTTTTTTCCAAGTATACAGCAGTTATGACTATACTTTAGCTCTGGGAAAGAGATGTCTACATGTTAATTTTAAAAGGCAGATGTCTATATTCAGAATAAATGTTAATTTTAAAAGGCAGCTAGAAGAACAATCGCACGGGAGCCCATCTCCATCTTAGCCTCTTCCACAGTGCCTTTTGTTCCTGTAATATAATTTAGAGGTAAGCCAGAGCACAACACCCATTGTTGGGGAGATGGAGACAGAGAAGTACCCAGGACATAGCTAGCTTTAATTCTAGTCATGGGAGGTCCCCAGAGACGGAAGCTGGGCTATTAAGAAGCAGCCATGAAACAAAGGATTACAGAATTTAGAGGGAAAATCCTTTAGGAATCGAGGTGGGGACTTTAATCCGTACATCATATGATGGAACATAGCTTCCAGGATTTAATAAAATTTAGTCTCTGAATCTGATTGTGAGGCCATATGCAAAATCAAGTTACTAGATAGCATTTTTAAGAATGTCTTGGGTTACTAGGAAGTGCTCCAACACACAGGATGACCTGCGTGCTCCCTGAAGGGCGCTCTGCCTGTCAAACGAAGCTCCTGG
This sequence comes from Rhizomys pruinosus, assembly GCA_009823505.1. Taxonomy (NCBI): domain Eukaryota; kingdom Metazoa; phylum Chordata; class Mammalia; order Rodentia; family Spalacidae; genus Rhizomys; species Rhizomys pruinosus. The sequence continues at coordinate 1,189,950 of VZQC01000192.1, read as the reverse complement.
AAAACCTGTCACGTGATATAAAACGTGGGTTGGTGATGGCCGCCTGCAGCAGCGGAGAAAAGCGACTTTAGCAAGCATGTTTGAAAAGCAGGCAGAGGAGGTTGTGACTCTCTACCCGGGAATCTGACCAGTGACCAGTTTTCCTCAAATCTCACATCTGGGATGCTACAGTGATTTTCTAACCTGGTTCTATTAAAGAGAACTAGAAGCAGAGGCCACTGTTTAGATACACCTAAGGCCAACCACCCACAGCCATGTAACTAAAACTCAAGTCATCCTGAAATATTCTCTCGAACCATAAATACAAAGCATCGAGTTTATATCCTTATGCCATGATTCAGCGAAATTAAGCCAATCAGCGATAGAAAAATTAGCATAAACACCTGTTTGTCCTGAAAAGAACAATAATATATAATAATCATGAAACGAGTTGAAATGCTATATCTTTTATACTTTAAAATCCAGATTGTTGGTGCTCAAGAAAAAAATTTTAACACCCAGTTTGAAGTCCTCCAGACTGTAAGCCATACATTCTTTTATTGTAGGACAGTGAACACTAAAATTTTAAAATCTGATCTGAATTTACTTTGCATTTTATTTTTGTTCTGTCCTGCTGTTGGTCTAGCCTCACCAGAGTGTGATCCCTTGAAAGCCTGAGCTACATACCGTTCCTAATGAAAACCCTCCAATGTTTCCTATTTCAACCCAGAAATAGTTTAGAAGACTCTAGCAATCTGTCACTACCCCATCTGTTCACACACACACACACACACACACACACACGTGCGCGCACACACACACACACACACACACACGTGCGCGCGCGCGCGCACACACACACACACACACACACACACACACCACATCCTCCTCTCTTTCTGGCTTCTCTTTTGCTCACTAATTCCAGCTGTACTGATCTTTGGTGCCCCCTGGATAATCCCCAGTGTGTTTCCACTTAGCTCACCCCAGACCGTTTTTAAATCTAACCCCACACATTGCTTCCTCCATAAGGTATGCCGTGCCCTACTTAAAATTGCAATTCACTGGGGCTAGGGAAATAGCTCAGTGATTAAGACCACAGCTGCTCTTGCAGAGGACCCAGGTTTGAATCCCAGCACCCACAAAGTGGCTAACAACCGTCTGTAACTCCAGTTCCAAGGAATCGTATGCCATCTTCTGGCCTCTATGAGCACTGCATAACACAGATGGACTTACATACATGCAGGCAAAACACTCATACACACAAAATTTTAAAAATAAGTAAATCTTAAAAATTGCAATTCACTGCCTGCTTGGGTCATTTTTCTTTAGCAGCACCCACTTCTGACTATTGTACACCTTACATCTTGGCACATTAGTAGTTAATAGCTGTCTTATCTCATCTGTTAAAATGTAAACCATGTATTTACAAGGATTTCATGTATTATGTCCACCACTCTATCCTCCTAGCCTAAACTAGTAGTGAGATTTGACAAATGTTCAATAAATATCCAGTTAACTCTAAGTCTCCAGGCAACTGAAAGAATAGGGTGTGGAAAAATAGGAAAAACCTCAAAGGAAGATGATTTTTCTCTCTGCCTACCTTCTAGAAAATTGGAGAGGAGTAAAGTGAGACCAGCAGAGGGTTCTAGTAAGTTTTGAGAAACTAAATTCATGCTCCATGAATAGCAAGACCCCAGAAAGGGATGCATATGGACTAAGGCTATGCACAGAGGACGCAAATCAAGGTGTCTATCAAGGACACACTCCAAGAGGGAGGACAGCCACAGAGAAAGCTACAGGATCAAAGAATGTAATGCAGAAAGAATGTAAGAGCAGAAGACAGACAAAATGAAATGCCATCTATTGCACAATGCACAGCCATTATAACCACAAACTCTTTAACTGCTCTGGGTGACAGCACTAAGTCTGTACAAGAGTGGGCCCATCAGTTGTCAGGCAGGCATGGATGGAGGAGCAGCCCAGGAAGCTGCATGCCTCACTGCTGAACTATCTGCCACCGCTAGATGCAGGGAGATGGGGAGTCATTGCCTTCAGCTGCATGCCTACTGGCGACCCCACCGGGCTCCAGTGGCTAGCCCCAATGCAACGGTCACACTGACAGCCCTGGTTAACCTACCTGAGTGATGAAACAAAACCAGAAGGGCAGGGAGGGAGGGAGGAAGTGGTGATAATGACAGGAGAGGGAAAAGAGGTGGTAGGGGGAGCAGTAACCAGAATGCATTATATACATGTATGAAATTGTCACAAAAAAACTAACGTAATCGACAAAATTCCTTGTGAAAAAGAAAAAAAAAGATGGGCTCCTGACTGAAAGGAGCAATGTCTTGGGGACGACCTATGTGTCTAGGTTGTCCCCTTCTAAAACTTTGTCAGTATTCACTATGTTATTGGAATAAAGGTCATCGTCAAGTTATATTGAATTAGGTGAATGTATAATTGCATCTCTTCTAAACCAGTCCAAACTTGCTTCATTTTCTTGTATGTTAAAAAAAAACACTATTTTCAGGAATGAAATTAATTCTAAAGAAACATTGGTCATGTGCCAGGCAGAGTCCAACTTTGTCCCCTGGAGCCTGGGATAAGCATTTCATGTCCTCTGGTGACCTTGTGTTTCTGTAGGGAAATTAGAGATGCATTAAGCGGCTGCACACAGCTGAGTAATTGCCATGGCAACCAAAGGCCCATCACCTGAGCTTTCTTCCAAACTGATTTATCAAGAGTGAATTGCAGATGGTCTCATGAAATGGAACATGGAAAAATTCACATTCTCACTCTCTCTTTCCTCCTTTCTCATGTTTTGATATCTGGGGTTCTAAAAGTGGCTCACTCGTGTCTCCTTCTTCTAAAATTATTCTGAATATGTTTTTTTTTTTTTTTCCTTCTCAGAGTTATCTGACTCATGGATCCTGTGCTTGATGAGGTGAGGAACTAGGATAGAATCAGCACACAGCATTTCCCTTGGGGGCGGGGGTCAACCCACATATCTAACATTGGCTGGAGGAATGAGAGTGTGTCCTTGACGAGGCCACTCTGGGACAAGCGCATCTCTGTTGAAAGGGATTCATGACCTTGTCAATCTGCTGTCTGGAACAGACCATAGCCAAGATAGAAAAGCTGTCATGTTGGGCTTGGGATTGCATGAATGAATGATAAATGATAACTCTGACCATATCTTTTTGGATATTTCTTCTCTCTAATCTATCACTTGGTATAGAAGAGAGTAAAAATGAAATGACTTGAAATATGGTTCAGGCAATGGGCTCTTTGGTTGCTATGGTGACTACTCAGCTATTAGTCAATGTCCTTTCTGTAAACAGTTACAACACATTAATGAACACAAAAGCCCAACTACAGAGTGTAGCTGAAATACTTATTCCTGGTTCCTGGGATCTTTTCCCAGTAGGGTATAGAACCCAGGAGTGTGTGTGTGTGTGTGTGTGTGTGTGTGTGTGTGTGTGTGTGTTATTTGTTTACTGTTTTTTTGTTTTTGTTTTAAAACAGATCTTAGGGGCTAGAGAGATGGCTCAGTGGTTAAGAGCGCCAACTGCTCTTGCAGAGGACCCAGGTTCAATTCCCAGCACCCACATGGCGTCTAAGAACTGTCTTTAACTCCAGTTCCAGGGGACTCCGATGCCCTCTTCTGACCTCCATGGCATTGCATGACATGGGTGCACCAACCTACATGCAGACAGTATACTCATACACATAAAAAAATTAAAATAAAACAGATCTCAATATGTAGCTCAGGCTAACCTTCAATTTGAAATCTTACTGCCTCAGCCTCAGCCTGCCAAATACTGGGATTACAGGCAAGCACCACTAGCCTGACTCAGAATTGTATTTTTATTTTGATTTATTTATTTATTTTTGGTGTTTTTGAGACAGGGTCTTCCTGTAGCCCCAGCTGGCCTAGAAATAGGCCTGTAGACCAGGGTGGCCTTGAACGCACAGAGATCCTCCTGCCTCTGCCTCCCAGGTGCTGGAATTAAAGGCATGAGCCACCATACCCGGCTTAAGATGGTTCTTAGCCACCATGTTCGTGCTGGGAATTGAACCCGGATCCTCTGGAAGAGCAGTCAGTGCTCTTAACCACTGAGCAATCTTTTCAGCCCCTGGAATTGTATTTTTAAACTAACACCCTTCTTGGGGAAGGTGCTCATTCGAGGATTTTCATAGCACACTGAGAAACACAGCTTACCCAAAAGATTTCCCTATAAGTAAATGAAACACCACTAGCTTTAGTGAAATGCCATGTATTTGGTGGAAGGTCAGTGAGGAGAAGCTGACTCTGTGGAGGAGAACTCGGGAGCAGTAGGGTCTTGTACCAAGCTTTATCACCTTGGGCTGCTTCTAGAACCTGTTTTCTTCTGACCTCTTTCTAGGTCCTCTATGCAAGAGATACCTAGAATGCTTGTAAATTAATAACTGATGGGAAATTACTAACCCTTGATTGTCAAACAAATACACAGGCAGGAAAGAAGTTAATTCCAGACTATTTCATGTTAAAATACAGATTACTTTTTTTTTTTAGAAAACTTGGAATAACAATTTTAGGGAAAAGATTTTCATTCCCCTGTGAAAAGAAAATGCAGTCTCCTAGCTCAGTCTTGAAATTGTATAAGAAATGAATTTTATATCACCTAGTCTTCCCTAAGAAGCAATATAGGTTTATGAAAAGTTTGCCTGAAGGGTATATGCACACACATTTTGATGTGGGAGACTTCACATCATTAAATATATGCTTATATCACACTGCAGAAAAGTAGATTCTATTGAATTAACTATTGGGCTTGGATTAAATCTATTTCCAATTATTCCTTGAAAAAGAGCAAGCTTGTGGGTCAGTTATGTCTTATAGACAAAATTATGGTTTCGAAAAGGCAAAAAAAAAATTAAATCATGAAATTTTAGGTTGAAGCAACCCCCATTCTTATCACTTACATTTATAGATTCTGCAAAGCTCTCAGAATTGTCCAAATGGTCGCACTTTCATGGAGTTTTTTCATGCCAACTCTAAGTTGAGATAAGTCACTGGGGTTCAAGGCTCTGTCACTCAGCTTTGCTTTGTTTCATTTTCTATAGCAATTGGATCTGATTTCTAAGTGGATCTCAAGCTCGTTTGGGTTTGCAGTTTTGTTTTGTTTGGGGAGGTGGACCAGATGAAGAGAATTGTTGGAAATAATGGCAAAACAAGCTTGTAACAGAAAAGCATCTTTGTAAGGAGTAATCACAGGTGACCATTTGGGGTGGCATTGAACTCAGTATTGCCATATTGACTGTCCTGTGTGATTGTTCTTGTTAAAATGGCCACCCAAGCCCGGCGTGGTGGCGCACGCCTTTAATCCTAGCACTTGGGAGGCAGAGGCAGGCGGATCTTTGTGAGTTCAAGGCCAGCCTGGTCTACAGAGTGAGTTCCAGGACAGCTGGGGCTACAGGGAGACCCGGTCTCTGCAGTAAATAAATAAATAAATAAATAAATAAATAAATAGGTCACCCAGGACCTAAGTGACATGAATTTATTACAGATTTATTTAATTATACATTCCTTATTCTACTCACTAATGCAAAAAAAAAAAAAAAAACAGTAAATAATTACCTGTTAGAAATGTCAGACTCTAAAGTTAAAGAATACAATGCTCTCGTCTATTCTTGACTAGAAAACCCCATTCCTTTCTGTTCTTGTTCCCAAAGGATTCTGTTACTTGTGGCTTAACTATACTGTGTTTTTAGACGTAAATACTTGGGAGGCTGGTGAGATGGCTGAGTGGGTAGACGTGGTTCCAGACAGGATGAAGACCCGAGTTCAATCCTAGGAACCACATCGCAGAAGGAGAAAACCAACTTCCAAAACTTGTCCTCCAATTCTACCCAGGTACGTGGCTCCCAGGAGCTCCCCCTCCCAAGTGTACATTTTTTGAAAAAGCTACAATAAAAGTGAACACTTAAGGTTCCCATTTTGGTCATCAGATTACACCTAAACCGAGTATAAATGAAGTAGTCTATAGCTCCCTTGAAATTCTGTGCACTATTCCCCTACTTTTCGGTGAAGTCTTAACTTTCCTCACTGTCCTGCTTGCTTCCTGATTCATTATTATGCTCCAGCACAATCTCAAATTAAAATTAAATGGCAAAGGGTCTTGCCAAGGGTACAAAGAGGTCCAGTCCAGGTGTTCTGTGCCAAGTTGCAGCTTGTGGTTAGCATACAGAGGTGGCAAAATGACTGAGCCCAAAGGGCACCTGGCACCTGACATAGCTCAGAAGCCTGCTTCCCCACACCAACAGAGGGGCTGGGGTGATTTCCTTGTCTGAAACATAAAGGGGAAGACAGAAAGCTCAGTTCAAGCTCCTCTAGTTATGAAACACTCCATGATCCGGTCCCTGGGTAACCCCCCCATGCCCCCCACCCGCCAAATGCGCCCAAATGAATGGATTCTACCAGGAGCTCTATGGAGAAAAATGAATTCTTTGGACTGTGTGAGCATCACTAAGCTTTGATCAAAGACTATACCTTTGAGATAAAAAAAAAAAAATCACTGAAATATTCTTCCCAAGACAATTCCTGCCCCACCCACTGCTCACGTGCTTCACCAGGCAGCCATTGTTGCCCCATGTACCTTCCTGACCCAAGGGCTCGAATCCCAGTTCTCCAGTAATTCTGCCTTTCAGAAGATTTTTTGCTACTTCCACATGGATGAAATAGAAAGATGGCTCCTGATGGACAGGGTCTACTTCCTGTGAATGGAAGTTATTCATCAAGAACATAAGATGGAAAAGGGTTCATTTTTTCCCCTAAACCCTTCAGGGCTCACAGCCAGTGCCTTTTCGATTGTTGAGAATCATTTTCATTTTTATTCAGTGACTTTCTCCCATCAAGCCCCCTTTCTGGGCAGAGCAGCATTCTGCACTGTATAACTGCAAAGAATTTGTGCTTCAACATTACCTTAAAATCCTCTTCCAGGCATTACTGACCTCAGTAAAAGTGATCAAATAAACATGATCCACTTGTGCACTAGCTCCTCAACTGGGCACAGCATCTTCTGATGCACGCCTATCCCTGCATCCTTGGTATATGACCTTATTTGAACATTGGGTCTTTGCAGATATAATTAGCTAAACTGAGTTCATACTGCAGTAAGATGTACCCTATGTATGTCCATTTTCTGTTCCTATAACCAAATATCTAAATCTGGATAGTTTATAAGGAAAATAGGTTTATTTAATCTCATAATTTGAAGTCCAGAATTAAGTAGCCCCATTTTGCTGGGCCTCTGGCAAGAACTATGTGGCAGCCTCGCAGCATAAACAGAAGGCATCAAGGGAAAGGGATCATATGGCAAGAAGGGAAACGTAATTCAAGCATCAGGCTTGCTCTTTTCATGACAATTCACTCCAATAGAACTTGGTGATTTCATGAAACCAACATTAACCCCTTCTGCAGGTGACCAGGCCCTGTCTCTTAAAGTTTCCACTACTCAAGACTGCCACACAGTCACCAATCTTTCAACATAAGAACTTTTGGGAGCCACACTCAAACCATGTCCAACCACATCAATGAGTATTCTTATAAGCAAAGGAAAGGACACATCCAGACCCATAGAGGAGATGACCTTGCAATGAGAATGGTAGAGATAAGAGTGATGCAGCTATAGGCCAAAGACCCTGAGGCTGCCAGTGATGCAGGAACAGGATATTTTGCCATTATGCCAAGAAATGGAAGGTCATCAAAGGCTTGGACCATTATGAGAAGAGAAGGAATCAGAATTCTGAGCACATGTGGATAGTAAAGCATGGAGCTAAATGTCTTATATCCTCACATACATAATCTTATTTGACAAACAAATCAGTATCCTTTGAAATTATGTATCTGTTGGGACTGGAGAGATGGCTCAGCAGTTAAGAGCACCAACTGCTCTTGCAGAGGCCCTGGGTTTAATTCCCAGCACCTACAAGGCTGCTAAGAACCATCTTTAAGCTGGGTGTAGTGGCACATGCCTTGAATCCTAGCACTTGGGGGAACAGAGGCAGGCGGATCTCTGTGAGTTCAAGGCCAGCCTGGTCTACAGAGTGAGTTCCAGGACAGCTGGGGCTATAGGGAGACCCTGTCTCAAATAAATAAATAAATAAATAAATAAATAAATAAATAAATAAATAATCTAGCTCCTTAAAAAAAAAGAAAGACATAGTGTATCTGCTTGCATGCTTTTTTTTTTATGTGTATGAATGTACTGTCTGCATGTAGGTTTGTGCACACATGTGCAATGCCGCGGAGGTCAGAAGAGGGTGTCGGATTCCCCTGGAACTGGAGTTCTCCTGGAATTAGAGTTACAGACAGTTCTCAGCCGCCATGTGGGTGCTGGGGATCGAATCCAGGTCCTCTGCAAGAGTGGTCAGCGCTCTTGACCTCTAGGCCATCCCTCCAGCCCCTGGATGCTTTTAGAATCAGACAAATAGACAAAAAGGCAATAAGGTCACAGATATACTAAATAATAAGCAAAATAAAGTGGCAAGTGTCTCAGAGAAAGAAAAGTCTTATAGCCCTCATACAGAGAATACACAAATACTTGTCTGTGACATGTTCCTTATGAGGTAAGACTTTATGAAAGTCAGTAGCCAGATGTCATTACCATGAAGAAGGCAAGTGAACAAAGAAATGAGCAACATCAGCAACAGTAACAAGTAAGGCAAAATCAAAGTACTGGGAATGTAACATGTTAAATGCAATGTTGAATAACTGAGTAATAGAGAAAAAGAGTATCATTATTAAATACAGACTTCAAATGAGCATGCCTCTTACATAATAAAAAAAGATACTAAAAAGACACAGAAAGCACTTGTGTGACTTCCACTCAGTAGAGACGCTAGCAGAAATGTTTTGAGTATTTTCCTGGGTCGCCACCACTCTGCTGCCTGACAGTCCTAGCACACACCATCATGTGATAGAATGAGATCAGTGCTGTACAGCCTGGCTATTCTTGAGCCCATGAGTTGTGGCCAGAGGGTAGGGGCGGGGATATGCTGAAGCAGTATGGATTATCAGGGGAGACCAAGTATTCCTAGAAAATATGTAGGCTGTGCCACTACCACAGAAGTATATATGCTTCAGGTGGCAGACTGATGCACATGCTGAATCACATGAACATCAGCCATCCCTGTATTAAAGAAAAGAGATTTTTTTCTATTCTCCAAGTGCTATGTATGTAGTAACTTTCAGTATCTTCAGATAAACTTCTAATTTCAAAAAAAGGAATATGATTACACCATCCATACATCACACACACACATACAGACACACACACACACACACACACACAAACACACACACATGCTCACACACAAAGAAAGCACCCCACACAGCCCCAAAGGTGTCATCTGTGTTGGCACCACGTGGGCAGCGATGGATGTAGGAGCCAAGCCAGTGTAGAAAGTGTCTCCAAACACTTACTCATCCTCCCCCTGCCTTCCAAAAACATTGTGTTGAGTTTACAGCTTTGAAAATATAATTAACACTTTAACTTATGGGAGAGTAGATCTTGAGAGGTTTAACAGGATATACTAGAAACAGACTCCAATCTCAATGAGCAGTGGCATCCTCAAAGGGTAAACCAAGTATAGTCACACTCTTCTGGCCTCCCAGGAGTCTGGAGACCAATGCAGAACTTAGGCCGGCTGTTCTCTGTGATCATCTCCCTCCCTCAGATTTGAGAATTAAATCCCACTGAGTACAGCACTAAACAGCCCCAGGAAGAAAACCTGGAAACTGTAGGAATAGGCTCCACAACTTTCTGCTATAGTGACCTTACTGTTAGAACTCCTGGATTCTCAAAAGCCTTGTCTTTACAAGGCAAGGTGTGTATTCAGGGATCAAGTGAAACAAAATATCTTGCCCCCGGATCTTTCTCCTATAAGTCTGTCATGATGCCTGGGATTTCCCATGAAAACATGAATCTTTTACTTGGGAGGGAGAAACACAAAACTGTCCTGGTCACACAGCAATTTGGCACGGCCACTAGGGAAGGAAACACCAAAAGGACAGATTTTGGTGAGGGAACAAAAGAGAAAACGCCACCAGGTGCAGACAGGGGAGGAACGTAGGCCCCGACCTTCGAGCAAAAGCTGGTTCCCATCTGTGAAAACTGGCTGCCAGGTGCAGCAAGGCCAAGAAAGAGGCGGACAAACCAAGGACTTCACAGTGTGATTCATTGGACCTTTAGATGAAGAAACTTGTCTTGAGTAGGGAGGGAGTGGAATGTCAGCAGTCGACTCAGAAGGGGGATGAGGAATGGACAGAACAGAAAGGACTTCATTCAAATAGACCTGGTTTATCTCTACCTAATACCAAAGGACTCTAGGTTCATTTCTGGTACTGACGGGTGGAGGTTGTTAACTCCACCAAGCATTCTAATTATAGCGCACTGGGGAGCCATGTCGGTAAAGCTGACCAGGGTCATTCAGGGGCATTGTGATCCTTAAGATGGCTGCAGTAAGGTCACTTTGAAGCCCTACATGTATGCAGGGTGAAAGGCATCTAGGCAAGCCAAAGGAGGAGGTAGGAAGATGAAGACAGGGAGCTTGTTTCTTTTCCCTACAGCTGAGAAGACAGAAGCATAGCATGTGGATGGCACTGGGAAAAGTACCAGCTAAAATATTGGCCCTTGTCCTAGAACAGCTGTTATATATGAGTGTGTCAGGAACATATTTTATATTAAAACAAATACAGGCTTTCTTTGGGGTTAATTGCAAGATTCACATGGTTATTTTAAGTAGAAAAGGCATCATTATTAAGGAAATGCAAATTAAAACCACTCTCAGATATCATCTCACTCTGATAAGAGTGGCTAAGATCAAGAAAACAAAAGATACCAAATGCTGGAGAGGTTGTAGGGAAAGGGGAACACTCATCTATTGCTGGTAAGATTGTAAACTCATACAACCATTATGAAAAGCAGTATGGAGAACACTTAAAAACTCAAAATGAGCCTACCACATGACCCAGTCACACCACTCCTGGGTATATACCCACAAGACTCATCCTACCGCAAAGATACATGCACATCTATGTTTATTGCAGCTCTCTTCACAATAGCTAAGATCTGGAACCAACCCAAAGGCCCCTCAACAGATGAGTGGATAACAAAAATGTGGTACATCTACACAATGGAGTTCTATTCAGTGGTAAAGAAAGATGACATCATGAACTTTGTAAGTAAATTGATGGAACTGGAAGCCATTATGCTAAGTGAAGTAACACAGTCCCAGAAAAACAAATGGTGAATGGTTTCCTTCATTTGTAGAGGCTAACACCAAATCCCCAGTTGGAAGGCAACCTGAACAACATTATTGCTATACTTTTTTTTTTTTTTGAGAGAGAGAGAGAGGGTCTCCCTATAGCCCCAGCTGGCCTGGAACTCACAGAGATCCACCTGCCTCTGCCTCCCAAGTGCTAGGATTAAAGGTGTGCACCACCACATCCAGCTTAAAGAGGGTTCTTAGCCACCACATGGGCACTGGGAATCGAACCCAGGTCCTCTGCAAGAGCAGTCGGCACTCTTAATCTCTGAGCCATCTCTCCAGCCCGTTATACTTCTTTTTATCTGAAAGCAACTGTATTGCTATAATGTGAATCTCTTAATGGGCTCTAGAATTGACCTACCACTTATTTTCTGACTCGGTAATTACTGGATATGGGTGGAAGGTACATATTCATATTTTAGAGTAATATAAAATTAAATGGGAAAAATGTGAATTCCCTAAACGTATTTTGGAATTAACATAGTTTATTCTTGGAGGTCATAATTTTGATACATATGTGATGGATATATAGGCATATGTTGGAGCAATACAAAGGGGAGGGAGCAACAACAACATAAAGACTGGGTCAAAGAACTGACTGACACAGTTAAGCTCTGCCCGAAACAACAAGCCTCTGCAGTGAAAAACTTTGGAAAGACTGAGAGAAAGATGCAAGACATGCATGGCAGAAGGCATGAACAGGGGTGGGGTGGAGGGCAGGGAGAGGGGAATGTGTCTAAATTGGACTGAAAGATAATGTATGAAATACACAAATCATCAATAAAAGTATTTAAAAAAAAAAAAAAGAAAAGGCAGAAGGGCCTAACTTCAAATTTCATGTTTACAGTGGACTCCTTGGATGGTGACCTGGATGCCTCTGATTTTCCAGCTCTGTCTCTTCACCTTCTCCTACTACTGAAGGTCATTGTAGATGTGAGAGAGCTGCTTATTAACCAGCTTCAATGATATAACAGTAAGGAGCTTTCTGGGAAATCAATGTCAGGATGAAGAACAGTACAAAGAATATATGTTCTAGCCAAGCGTGGTGGTGCACGCCTTTAATCCTAGCACTTGGGAGGCAGAGGCAGGTGGATCTTTGTGAGTTCAAGGCCAGCCTGGTCTACAGAGTGAGTTCTAGGACAGCTGAGGCTACAGGGAGACCCTGTCTCAAAAAGACCAAAAAAAAAAAAAATGAATTTATGTTCTTGTCAATCAAAATCCTTGATATTTGTTGTGTTGTGTTTTGTTTTCTGCCTGAGACCCCATTGGGGACAATCAAAACAAAATAAGGCTACTGTAAGGTTGGGGAAATCCGAATGCCAAAGCCGAGTAGCACAGCCCATTTCTGGCCAGAACATCAGCATCTCCTCCTACCTCCTTGCACCTTATGGGCATGCTTGAGTCATCTAAGATGTGTTAGATGTGGAATTACTGGATGAGACTATTTCCAAGCACAGGTCTTCCTTTCTTGGCCAGTTTGGTAAATCCAGCTTTACCTTTCAGTTAGTCTCCACATTATTATTTTTTTATTAATTTATTTATTTTTATGTGTATGAATGTTTTGTCTGCATGCAGGTCTGCGCACCCGTGTCATGCGATGCCGCGGAGGTCAGAAGAGGGTCTTGGATTCCCCTGGAACTGGAGTTCTCATGGAACCGGAGTCACAGACGGTTCTCAGCCGCCATGTGGGTGCTGGGGATCGAACCCGGGTCCTCCGCAAGAGCGGTCGGCGCTCTTAACTGCTAGGCCATCCCTCCAGCCCCAGTCTCCACATTATTAACAAGATGTGGCTGACCGCTCTTACAGAGGACCTAGGTTTGATCCCCAGCACCCACATGGCGGCCGAGAACCATCTGAAACTCCAATTCCAGGAGAACTCCAGTTCCAGGGGAATCTGAGACCCTCTTCTGACCTCCACGGCATTGCACGACACAGGTGCGCAAACCTACATGCAGACAGTACATTGATACACATACAGAAATAAATTTAAAAAAAAAGTAAAGCAGAAAGGCTCTGACATCATAGGGGAATAGAAGACCTAATTTAAGTTCCCTGTATGCCTCTTCCAGCTATGAAGGTGGGTCAGTTGTTTTTACCTCTTCAAAGCTTAATTTTTTCCTCACCTATAAGACAGGGAGGGATACAAATCACTGAAACAACAGCCCCACCAGTTGCTTATAGAATCAGAGATGATGAAGACACACCATGACCTGTATAACTGTGGAACTATCAGGACCCATATTCTGGTGGGAAACGTCACATCATTTGTGGACTGTTTCTCCCTATCAACATCTCTGCTCCTACTCTTCTGCTTTAACCATGCTAGATGCTGAACTACCCAGTCACTGTGCAACCTCAAGCAGGCTATACAGCCTTTCTGATGTCAACAATGCCAAAATGGAAACCATAATTACTAGTAGAGTTATAAAACTACATACAACAGGTACTTATTGTGCAATAATTACTTGCTATTATGATGCTCTCTGTTACCTATCTACAAGTACTTTACAAAAGTGGTCAAGATCCTTTCCATTTAAAGCCTTCTTTTCAGGAACCTGAGACAGTTGTTAGAACTGTTCAGGACACCTCTCATTGAAATTATAGCAATAGACAGTCTCTTTAACAGCCATAGGGACACTTAGCCTATCTTTATTTCTTCCTGAAGGAATTTCAGTGGTGTCTTTTAAGGAATTCGAAGCTAAAAGTGCTTTTAGGAACCATTTATCGGAGTGGTTCTCAACTTCAAAATCTACCACAATGAGGGCAGCTCTACATATTATTTTGAATATTGTAACATTACATGGGACAAAAAGGGGCAGCATGGGGGTAAATATTAGTATTTTGTTTCTCCACAATTCCCAGTTAAATATTTAAAACATCACCTATATACTGAGTATTCCTGCATTTGTAGATAGACAACAACCTTGTTGGAAAACTATTTGTTGCAAGCTGTAATTAACAAGGTTCCATCTGCCGAGTCCCTGTTCTTTACATGAGCTATGACTATCTAGACAGATGGAAAGAGAAAAGGTTGTCACAAAGCAGAACAGTGGCATGAATTATCTCATCAATGACATATGTTATGTGGCTAAAATTTTATTATTTGGTATATACATCCATTTTCACATTCTTCCTAGAAAATTTTATTTAAATTTTATATCTGACTTTGAATCCTTACACCTATTTTTTACATTTATTAATTTGTGTGTGTGCGCACACACATACACATGCTTATGCATACATGTTGTGGAGGTCAGAGGACAACTTACTGGAGTCAGTTCTTTCCTTCCACCATGTGGCTCCCAGGGACTGAGCTCAGGCCATCAGGCTTGGCAACAAGGACCTTTACCCACTAAGCCATTTTGCCAGTCCCTTCCACTTGATTTTAAACAGTACCTCCAGATCAATTCTTACAAAATCCCTGCTTCCTCTCAACTTTAAATAAAACTTCAACTCCTTGACTTGGGATTAAAATGTCTATGTTCCAGGTTTTCCTTGGCTCACCGAAGTGTACTTTCATGACCAGCCCACTCCTGCTATTGCTCAATTCCCATGAAGCCGAATTCATATCTTAGTCACTTTAATTATGTCTACCCATTAGTCTGACCTGGGGTGTCTCTTTATAACTCTCTTGTCAAAATTCTGCTGATTTTTCAAGGCAAGATATTTCATCCAAAGATTCCCCTGTATATACTCAATGTCTCTTTCATGCAAAAACAATTTATAGAGATTCCAAAGGTCTATAACACAATGCCTGTAAAAAAAGATCACAGCATATCAGTTAACTTGCATAGCTAAACAGTGTGTGCATGCCATGTGTATAAGTGTCCCTGCAGAGACCAAAAGAGGGTCTCAGATCTCCTGGACCTAGAGTTATAGGCCAACACGGGTGCTTGAAACCAAACTTGGGTCCTCTGGAAGAGTAGCAAGTAGCAAGTACTTTTAACTGCTGAGACATCTCTCCAGCCCAATATCAGAACAATTTTTTTTGGTCTTTTCAAGACAGGGTCTCCCTATGGCCCCAGCTGTCCTGGAACTCACTCTGTAGACCGGGCTGGCCTTGAACTCACAAAGATCCACCTGCCTTTGCCTCCCAACTGCTAGGATTAAAGGCGTGCACCACCGCACCCTGCAAAAAAACAATTTTTTTTTGTCTTTTCGAGACAGGGTCTCCCTGTAGCCCCAGCTGTCCTGGAACTCACTCTGTAGACCAGGCTGGCCTTGAACTCACAAAGATCCGCCTGCCTCTGCCTCCCGAGTGCTAGGATTAAAGGCGTGCACCACCACACCCAGCTTCAAAAAACAATTTTTAAACCAGGTCTATTGAGGGATAATCGGCATATAGTCAAACTGATTTTCAGTAAAGTATAGAGATGGTTTTTCAAAAACAATTTTATTGAGGTATAACTGATGTACAATAAGTTGCACATAAACATATATTTATAAGTTTTATAAATACATAAATTCATAAAGTACAACATGTGTTAAGATTGACATATGTATACACAGGTAAAGCAATCAGCACCACTGAGAAGCACATCCATTAAACCCAAATGTTTCTTTACATTTCCCCCTTGGCAGCCAAGCATTGATTCAGAATATTGGTCAGTGGGCTGGAGGGATGGCCTAGCAGTTAAGAGCGCCGACCACTCTTGCAGAGGACTCGGGTTCAATCCCCAGCACCCACATGGCGGCTGAGAACCGTCTGTGACTCCAGTTCCAGGAGAACTCCAGTTCCAGGGGAATTAAGACCCTCTTCTGACCTCCGCGGCATCGCACGACACGGGTGCGCAGACCTGCATGCAGACAATACATTCATACACATAAAAATAAATTTAAAAAAATTAAAAAAAAAGAATATTGGTCAGTTCACATCTTCTGCAATTTTACGTCAGAGAGATGATACAGCATACTGTTTTGCTTTGAGTTCTTTTACTCAAAGCATACCACTTGAATATTCAGGTATGTTTGTATGTATTATCACTAACTCACTCCCTTTTCAGCTGAAAAGTATTCTACGATGTGGCTGTATTACAGTTTATCCATTTACATGTGAATAGACCTTTGGAACAGACCTTACCACTTTGAGGCTTTTACAGATGAATTTGCTGTACACATTTATGTCCACGCCTTCTGAATAAACACTTTTACTTTCATTCATTTCACATGCTAGCCAGCAATTGGTATGGTTCATTTTAAAGTTTTAACTACTCCAACTTAATTTTAAATTGCATTTTATTAATGACTTATAATGTGAGCATGTTTCCATGTGCATATTTGCATTCTATGTTGATTTTTTTGGCGAAGTACTTATTCTATCCATTTTTTTATTTGTAAATTTTTTGTTCCTTATTTTTTTTATTGTTATTTTATGTGTATTAGTGTATTGCCTGTACATGTATATAAATGCACTCATGATGTGCAATGCCTGTGGAGTTCAGAGAGTCAAATATCTTGGAACTGGAGTAAGGGATGGTTGGTTCCATGTGGGTGCTGGGAATAGAAACCAGGGTTCTCTGTAACGGCCAGTACTCTTAACTGCTGAGCCATCTCTCCAGCCCCCTGTTTTTTGTTTTTTGTTTTTCAAGACAGGGTCATGCTTTGTAGCCCAGGCTAGTCTCAAACTCATGATCCTCCTACCTCAGTCTCCTCAGTGCTGAGATTACAGTCCTGCACCATTATATCCAGGCTCTTTATTGAGTTTTGTATTACATTATTAATGAAAGTCATTTATCAGACACATACTATGTTTAAGAATATTTTCTCCCAGCTGGTGACTTATCTTTGCACCTTTTTTTTTGAGAAAGGGTCTCACTACATAGTTCTAGTTGGCCTGGAACTGTGTTAAATAGACCAGGGTGGCATTGAACTCACAGAGATCCACCTGCTTCTGACTCCTGAGTGCTGGGACTAATTACATTTGTGTTGATATCCGGCTCTTCCCACTCTCTTAACAATGTCTTGAAGCACAAAAGATTTTTATGTTCATACAGTCAAATTTATTAATCTTTATCTTTTTTGGATTGTGGCTTTAGTCTTTCAGCTAATAAATTATTGCATAACCCAAATTTATATGTGTCATTTCTTGTAAAACATTTATACATATAGGATATAAATTTGTCCATCACCTATTCTGAGGTATTTAAGACATGTGTTAGCTAAAAACTGGTGGTACATCATTGAACTTAAAATAATGGTTTGATTTATAAGATTAATGGACTTACTTTAACTTCTGTTATCTAAGGCAAATGAAACAAAAACGCAAGAAAAATGGTGAAATGGTGTTTTACATACTGATTTATTTTAAAGTACAATATATATAAAGCAAAAGCTTCTGATAAAAATAGTTTAGATGTAATTTTAGAGTTATATAAAGCCCTTGTTATAACTTCATGTGCTATCAGCCAGAAAAGTAAAATTTAAAGACCAATTTCTTCTTAAGCTGACAGCTAATGTTTAAAGGTTTTTAAATATACATTCATAAAAAATTGGAGGGAGCTCATTAAATGTTTTAACAAATACACACAAATATCCATCATATAACGTGAGAAGTGGTGTTACTGTCTACATAGAAATGCTTAATTCAGCTGGGAGTGGTGGCACCTGTCCATAATCCCAGCACTCAGAAGGTCGGGGCGGGAGGCTCACACTGAGGCCAGAAGTCCAGCCTGGACACGTACGAAGCAAATTAAGCCAGTTTTCAGAACAACGGATATTGTATGTTTTTTCTCATTTGAGGTTCCTAGATCTTATACAGACACATAAAATCGTGTGTGTGCATGACGTGGAGGTAAAAGTGGAGCTACTGTGGGGACAAAGGGGACTAGGGGGAGGGGGCGGAGAGTGCGGGAGCTGCTCAATATGTCACATACTTGTATGGAAATGTCCTGATATGATAATGAATATACACGTTTTATTTGTTTTTGTTTTGTCTTTTTTTTTGGGGGGGGTGTCTTTTTTGAGACAGGGTCTCCCCGTAGCCCCAGCTGTCCTGGAACTCGCTATGTAGACTGGCCTTGAACTCACAGATATACCTTCCTCTGTTTCTCGAGTGCTGGGATTAAAGATATGCACCACCACGCCTGGTTTGCACAATGTGGTTTTTTTTTGTTTGTTTTTCTGTTTTTTGTTTTTTTTGTCTTTTCAAGACAGGGTCTCCCTGTAGCCCCAGCTGTCCTGGAACTCACTCTGTAGACCAGGCTGGCCTTGAACTCACAAAGATCCACCTGCCTCTGCCTCCCAAGTGCTAGGATTAAAGGCGTGTACCACCATGCCTGGCTTTTTTTTTTTTTTTTTGAGGGGTTGCACAATGTGTTTTAATTGGAAACACAGAGCAGGAAACACTTTAATCCTGTTTTTATAGAATCATCTTATAAAACTACAAAGTTCTCATTATACATTCTCATGTAAATTCTCGTAAGAAACTTTGCCAGGTCTATATAACATACATCATATTATTGATATATACACATGAAGTGACTTTTCTCCCCTTCTGCAATGACCCTTCATAAGAAGATACTTTGGTCCAAGGGCCAATCAGAGCATAGCAAAGTGCTTCTTTAACTGTTTAATTAGATGCTGTGTCTCCACATGCTCAGGAAATGCTGCTTTGGACTTCTGAGCAGCCACATAGCTTCTCTGTAGATCTCCAATCTGTAAAAACAAAAACAAAAACAAAACAAAACAGAAAAGGGCAGGGAAAAAATAAGAGAGGGAGAGAAAACAGACGCCATATGTAGGTTCTCAAAGGGCTCGCGTCTTTTTTTTTTTTTTTTTTTTTTTGGTCTTTTTGAGACAGGGTCTCCCTTTAGTCCCAGCTGGCCTGGAGCTCGCTCTGTAGACCAGGCTGGCCTTGAACTCACGGAAATCGCCTGCCTCTGCCTCCTGAGTGCTAGGATTAAAGGCGTGCACCACCACGCCCGGCCTAAGGTGGTTCTCAGCCACCATGGGTGCTGGGAATTGAACCGGGGTCCTCTGCAAGAGCAGTCAGTGCTCTTAACCACTGAGCCATCTCTCCAGCCCCAAAGGGTTCATTCTTAAAGGTAAATTGCTCAATTATGCCAATTAAAGCTTAGAATTCTCTCCTCTAGATCGTAAGTCCATTGTGAGAGAAATAAAATAACCAATTACATAACTTATGCTCTATTATAGGTGTCTGGTTATCAGAAGGCTGCCTTTTTTTCTCCTGTCATTGAGTGCTATAAACATAGATGAAAACTGTAATATCCGACAAAGACATATTTTGATTAGCATATTTCTTCAGGCAGGAAATTTAAGTAAAATCTATTTGTAGTTAAGTTACAATATATGCTCTGAGAGGTTTTAAAAGCTACTAAAGACAATAATGTTGGAAAGATGTCCGGTTTTAAAAGTTTATAATGTGGGGCTGGAGAGATGGCCTAGCGGTTTAGGAGCGCCACGCTCTTGCAGAGGCCCGGGTTTCGATCCCTAGCACCCACATGGCGCCGAGAGCCTCTGAAACTAATTCCAGGAGAATCTCCAGAGCCAGTCAGGGAATCCGACACCCTCTTCTGACCTCCGCGGCATTGCCCGACACGGGTGCACAAACTTGATGCAGACAGTAACATTCATACACATACAGAAATAAATAAAATAATTAAAAAAAGTTTAATGTGTATTCCAAAATGTTCAATGAACTCTGTTGAAGTTTGGTCTCAAAGAAAAGTACATGTTATCAGAATCTGTTGGAATATACCTTGATTCATGCATGCATGCATGTTAAAAAAGACAAAGTTTTTAGTACGTGCACAAAAAAATCTAGATGATTCAATCAATGTGTTTTTAATAACATATGTATGAAAAACATTTATTTTAAAATTCATTACATTTCCAATAATAATATTTCTTATAATCTTATTGGAAGACATCTTGTATAAATTAGGAATTCTTTGAGTTAAGAATCATTAAGGTGTGCTCATCTTCCTGAAAGTAATTAAATCTCTGTGGTTTGCATAGGGCAGCAGGAAACAGAAGAACATTGCAGAGCTGGGTTTGAATTTGGTATCTCACATCACCATGTGACTCTAGGGTGTGCCTTTTCTGTTTTGTTTTCTATTTTGTTTTTTGTTTTGAGCTGGGTATTGCTGTTATCCAGGTTGGGCTTGAACTACTGATTCTCCTTAGCCTCTCAATGCCTAGGGCTTTGGAGCTTGGCCCTCCATTCCTAGGTCTATGAATGTATTTTTAGCCTCTGTGAGCCTTGGGTGTCATGAGAATGTAAGGCTCATGAGGTAAGACTTATTGTCTGCTTTGTTCATTGATACGGCTTCTATGCTGACCACAGGGTCTAGAATCCAGCAGAAGCTCAATAATGAAGCCTGCCTAGGCTTGTGGGAAGGATCAGAGAAAGTATATAAAGTGCCCACAACAGCAAATGGTACCCAACAACCATCTGAAACATTATAACATGAATGATTTTTCTATTTTCAAAACAGACAAGCCTGTAGATAGCTTCATATTCATACAACAAAAATAAACATTTACATCTTTGGTCAATATTTAACTATTTCCTAATACTTAAGACAGACTTGCTTCTCATTTTAAGGAAAGGTTTCCAAGTAGAAGTTACTTATGAGATGCCCTTTTACTTGTTTATTTTGACTTATTAAAAAAAACAGCACAGGAGGGGCTAGAGATGGATCCGCAGTTAAGAGCCTTCTGGCTCTCCTACAGAGGACTCAGGTTCAGTTCCCAGCAACACACATGGGGACTAACAACCATTAGCAAACTCCAGTTTTCCAGAGGATTGGCGCCCTCTTCTGGCCTCTGTGGGCATAGAAACACATGTGGCACACTTACATACATGCAGGTAAAACACTCATACACATAAAAATAAAAATAAAAAAATCTTACAAAAAGAAAAGAGCACACAAGTCCTTTCAGTTTGTGGACATTAAGTGATTTGTAACCTGGAATCCATAGTTGCCTTTCCTCACCTCATTCATAAGTGAACAGCACTAATATCCTTAACTGAGCACAGTCGTGGGGAAGGAGGGTGGGAACATGATGAGACAGCGTATAGGAGTTCCTCTGTGTCCTTCCCAAACCAGTTATTACTCAGCATTTCTTCAATGACTAAACGTCACATTTTTTTTGTCTTTTTGAACAGGGTCTCCCTGTAGCCCCAGCTGCCCTGGAACTTACCGAATCGACCAGGCTTGGCCTTGAACTCACAGAGATCCACTTGCCTCTGCCTCCCAAGTGCTAGGATTAAAGGCGAGTGCCACCATGTCTGGCTAAATATCACGTTTTAAAATGTAAGAGATTTCTTCTGCAATTTTTAATGGCATTTAGTCAATACTCAACAATGACGTTTATTAAGTGATCCCATGAAGTAAAGATATTTGTGATATGAGTGTTTGTTTGTTTTGTTTTGTTTTGGGTTGTTTTTTGGAGGACAGGGTCTCCCTATAGTCCCAGCTGGCCTTGGACTCACTATGTAAAACCAAGAGACTGGCCTTGAACTCAGAGATCCCTGCCTCTGCCTCCTAAGTTGCTGGATTAAAGGTGTGCGACTATACCTGTATTTTTTTTAAACCAAGAGAGATCAATAAATATGTCAGATGTCATGTGATAAAGAAAATACCTTATCAGAGACTGTTGCAAAATTGAAGTGCGGTTCATACATGTGGGGTGCCAAAGAGGACGCAGTCTGTAGCAGAGCCTTGGCCTGTGGGGACAAAAAAGAGAAATGAAAGGCAAGGTGGGTGAGTGTGCAGCGCTGTAGCTGTGATTTCTTTAGGTTAAACAAAACTTTTACCTGGGACAGAACAGCAATTAAAAAGGATTCTGTGGAAATACAGATGACAGTCCTCAGGGAATGCGACAACTTCATGATATATACTTCTGAAACCTCACCAAATTATGCCAACAATACATATTTCAAAAGAGGAAAAAGAATTGAAAATTTAGGATGATTTAATTTATTTGATTTTTTTTCTTTTTCTCTTTTATTTATTTATTTATATTTTTTTTATTTTTGAGACAGGGTTTCCTGTAACCCCAGTTGTCCTGGAACTCACTATGTAGATCAGGCTGGCCTTGAACACACAGAGATTGCCTGTCTCTGCCTCCAAGTGCTGGGATTAAAGGCTTTGTTCCAACACACCCAGCTTAAAATTATTTGAGACCCACTGCTTCATAAAGTTTATATTTCAGCGCGATACACAACTTAAAATATAATCTTCTCAAAGCTTAAGGAAGTCTTAAAGAGTCTTAAGGGAGTCTTAAGGGAGTCGTCTTAGTTTGAGTTCTGTTGCTGATGACTGACCTGGAAAGCTCTGATTTCTGTTCCCTCCCTAATAACAACAACAAAATTAATTTCAAAGTCCAGAGCTCTGTACTGGGTGAGAGTGACCAAGCATATATGAGTCTGATGACCAGTCACTAAAAGAGATAGCATTAGGAGAAAGCAAGCTTTCTCNAAAAAAAAAAAAAAAAAAGAAGAAGAAGCTTAATTAGTTAATGTTTATAAAATGTTTTGAAGTATTCAGTTGAAGGTGGTTAAGTAAACAGAGTCACTTTAAAATTCAGTTACTTCCCAAACAGTTAAAGGTGGCTAGTCTTTATTTATTTTTAATATTTTATTTATTTATTTATGTGTACGAATGTACTGTCTGCATGTAGGTCTGTGCACCCGTGTTGTGCAATGCAGCAGAGGTCAGAAGAGGGCGTCGGATTCCCCTGGAACTGGAGTTCTCCTGGAATTGGAGTTACAGACGGTTCTCAGCCGCCATGTGGGTGCTGGGGATTGAACCCGGGTCCTCTGTAAGAGCAGTTGGTGCTCTTAACTGCTAAGCCATCTCTCTGGCCTCAATAAGTGTAACCTTTAATTTATAATTTTCGTTATTGTGTACGTTGACATATGCATATGTGTGCAGGTGCCTGTAGAAGGTTGGATCCCCTAGAGCTGGAGTTGCAGTCTGCCTGACACGGGTACTGGGAACCAAGGTCCAGCTCTCTATAAGAGCAATACATGGGGCTGGAGAGATGGCCTAGCGGTTAAGAGCGCCGACCGCTCTTACAGAGGACCCGGGTTCGATCCCCAGCACCCACATGGCGGCCGAGAGCCGTCTGAAACTCCAATTCCAGGAGAACTCCAGTTCCAGGGGAATCCGACACCCTCTTCTGACCTCCGCGGCATTGCCCGACACGGGTGCACAAACTTGCATGCAGACAGTACATTCATACACATACAGAAATAAATAAAATTAATTAAAAAAAGTTTATAATGTGTATTCCAAAATGTTCAATGAACTCTGTTGAAGTTTGGTCTCAAAGAAAAGTACATGTTATCAGAATCTGTTGGAATATACCTTGATTCATGCATGCATGCATGTTTAAAAAGACAAAGTTTTTAGTACGTGCACAAAAAAATCTAGATGATTCAACTCAATGTGTTTTTAGTAACATATGTATGAAAAACATTTATTTTAAAAATTCATTACATTTCCAATAATAATATTTCTTATAATCTTATTGGAAGACATCTTGTATAAATTAGGAATTCTTTGAGTTAAGAATCATTAAGGTGTGCTCATCTTCCTGAAAGTAATTAAATCTCTGTGGTTTGCATAGGGCAGCAGGAAACAGAAGAACATTGCAGAGCTGGGTTTGAATTTGGTATCTCACATCACCATGTGACTCTAGGGTGTGCCTTTGCTGTTTGTTTTCTATTTTGTTTTTGGTTTTGAGCTGGGTATTGCTGTTATCCAGGTTGGGCTTGAACTACTGATTCTCCTTAGCCTCTCAATGCCTAGGGCTTTGGAGCTTGGCCCTCCATTCCTAGGTCTATGAATGTATTTTTAGCCTCTGTGAGCCTTGGGTGTCATGAGAATGTAAGGCTCATGAGGTAAGACTTATTGTCTGCTTTGTTCATTGATACGGCTTCTATGCTGACCACAGGGTCTAGAATCCAGCAGAAGCTCAATAATGAAGCCTGCCTAGGCTTGTGGGAAGGATCAGAGAAAGTATATAAAGTGCCCACAACAGCAAATGGTACCCAACAACCATCTGAAACATTATAACATGAATGATTTTTCTATTTTCAAAACAGACAAGCCTGTAGATAGCTTCATATTCATACAACAAAAATAATACATTTACATCTTTGGTCAATATTTAACTATTTCCTAATACTTAAGACAGACTTGCTTCTCATTTTAAGGAAAGGTTTCCAAGTAGAAGTTACTTATGAGATGCCTTTTACTTGTTTATTTTTGACTTATTAAAAAAAACAGCACAGGAGGGGCTAGAGATGGATCCGCAGTTAAGAGCACTTACTGCTCCTACAGAGGACTCAGGTTCAGTTCCCAGCACACCCACAGGGTGACTAACAACCATTAGCAACTCCAGTTTCAGAGGATCTGGCGCCCTCTTCTGGCCTCTGTGGGCATAGAAACACATGTGGCACACTTACATACATGCAGGTAAAACACTCATACACATAAAATAAAAATAAATAAAATCTTACAAAAAGAAAAGAGCACACAAGTCCTTTCAGTTTGTGGACATTAAGTGATTTGTAACCTGGAATCCATAGTTGCCTTTCCTCACCTCATTCATAAGTGAACAGCACTAATATCCTTAACTGAGCACAGTCGTGGGGAAGGAGGGTGGGAACATGATGAGACAGCGTATAGGAGTTCCTCTGTGTCCTTCCCAAACCAGTTATTACTCAGCATTTCTTCAATGACTAAACGTCACATTTTTTTGTCTTTTTGAGACAGGGTCTCCCTGTAGCCCCAGCTGCCCTGGAACTTACCGAATAGACCAGGCTGGCCTTGAACTCACAGAGATCCACTTGCCTCTGCCTCCCAAGTGCTAGGATTAAAGGCGAGTGCCACCATGTCTGGCTAAATATCACGTTTTAAAATGTAAGAGATTTCTTCTGCAATTTTTAATGGCATTTAGTCAATACTCAACAATGACGTTTATTAAGTGATCCCATGAAGTAAAGATATTTGTGATATGAGTGTTTGTTTGTTTTGTTTTGTTTTGGGTTGTGTTTTTGAGACAGGGTCTCCCTATAGTCCCAGCTGGCCTGTGACTCACTATGTAAACCAAGATGGCCTTTGAACTCAGAGATCCCTGCCTCTGCCTCCTAAGTGCTGGGATTAAAGGTGTGCGACTATACCTGTATTTTTTTTAAACCAAGAGAGATCAATAAATATGTCAGATGTCATGTGATAAAGAAAATACCTTATCAGAGACTGTTGCAAAATTGAAGTGCGGTTCATACATGTGGGGTGCCAAAGAGGACGCAGTCTGTAGCAGAGCCTTGGCCTGTGGGGACAAAAAAGAGAAATGAAAGGCAAGGTGGGTGAGTGTGCAGCGCTGTAGCTGTGATTTCTTTAGGTTAAACAAAACTTTTACCTGGGACAGAACAGCAATTAAAAAGGATTCTGTGGAAATACAGATGACAGTCCTCAGGGAATGCGACAACTTCATGATATATACTTCTGAAACCTCACCAAATTATGCCAACAATACATATTTCAAAAGAGGAAAAAGAATTGAAAATTTAGGATAGATTTAAATTTATTTGATTTTTTTTCTTTTTCTCTTTTATTTATTTATTTATTTATTTTTTATTTTTGAGACAGGGTTTCCTGTAACCCCAGTTGTCCTGGAACTCACTATGTAGATCAGGCTGGCCTTGAACACACAGAGATCTGCCTGTCTCTGCCTCCCAAGTGCTGGGATTAAAGGCTTGTTCCAACACACCCAGCTTAAAATTATTTGAGACCCACTGCTTCATAAAGTTTATATTTCAGCGCGATACACAACTTAAAATATAATCTTCTCAAAGCTTAAGGAAGTCTTAAAGAGTCTTAAGGGAGTCTTAAGGGAGTCGTCTTAGTTTGAGTTCTGTTGCTGATGACTGACCTGGAAAGCTCTGATTTCTGTTCCCTCCCTAATAACAACAACAAAATTAATTTCAAAGTCCAGAGCTCTGTACTGGGTGAGAGTGACCAAGCATATATGAGTCTGATGACCAGTCACTAAAAGAGATAGCATTAGGAGAAAGCAAGCTTTCTCTAAAGTACTCAAAATATAAAGTTTCTATTACACACTTGTGGGTCGAGTAGTACACAGACCACAGAGCAGTGTGAGATGTGCACCACGGTGCGCCTCGTGAGCGGCCGGCCAGCCCTCCAGCTTCCATGGTGCACCTCCTGAGCAGCCAGCCAGCCCTCCAGCTTCCACGGTGTGCCTCGTGAGCAGCTGACCAGCCCTCCAGCTTCCACGGTGCGCCCCGTGAGTGGCCGGTCAGCCCTCCAGCTTCCACGGTGCGCTTCATGAGCAGCTGGCCAGCCCTCCAGCTTCCAGCTAAGCCCACACTTATATCCATGGCCCTGAGGACAAACCCGCAGATCACTGTTTAAATGGAAAACTCGAGGACAGCAATTCACATAAGACACTGGACACTACATTCACATAAGACACTGGACATTACATTCACATAAGATACTGGACACTACATTCACATAAGACACTGGACACTACATTCATATAAGACACTGGACATTACATTCACATAAGATACTGGGTACTACATTCACATAAGACACTGGACACTACATGCACATAAGATACTGGACACTATATTCATATAAGACACTGGACACTACATTCACATAACATATTGGACACTACATTCACATAAGATACTGGGTACTACATTCACATAAGACACTGGACATTACATTCACATAAGATACTGGACACTACATTCACATAAGACACTGGACATTACATTCACATAAGACACTAGATACTACATTCACATAAGATACTGGACACTACATTCACATAAGATACTGGATACTACATTCACATAAGACACTGGGTACTACATTCACATAAGATACTGGGTACTACATTCACATAAGACACTGGACACTACATGCACATAAGATACTGGACACTAAATTCACATAAGACACTGGACACTACATTCGCATAAGACACTGGACACTACATTCACATAAGATACTGGACACTACATTCGCATAAGATACTGGACACTACATTCACATAAGATACTGGGTACTACATTCACATAAGATACTAGACACTACATTCACGTAAGACACTGGACACTACATTCACATAAGACACTGGGTACTGCATTCACATAAGATACTGGACACTACATTCACATAAGATACTGGACACTACATTCACATAAGATACTGGACACTACATTCACATAAGACACTGGACACTACGTTAAGATACTGGGTACTACATTCACATAAGTTACTGGACACTACATTCACATAAGATACTGGACACTACATTCACATAAGATACTGGACACTACATTCGCATAAGATACTGGACACTACATTCGCATAAGATACTGGACACTACATTCGCATAAGACACTGGACACTACATTCGCATAAGACACTGGACACTACATTCGCATAAGACACTGGACACCACATTCGCATAAGACACTGGACACTACATTCGCATAAGACACTGGACACTACATTCACAAAAGATACTGGACACTACATTCACATAAGATACTGGACACTACATTCACATAAGATACTGGACACTATATTCACATAAGATACTGGACACTACATTCACATAAGACACTGGACACTACATTCACATAAGATACTGGATAGTACATTCACATAAGACACTGGGTACTACATTCATATAAGATACTGGGTACTACATTCACATAAGATACTGGACACTACATTCACATAAGATACTGGGTACTACATTCACATAAGATACTAGACACTACTTTCACATAAGATACTAGACACTACATTCACATAAGATACTGGACACTACATTTACTGTAAACATTGGGTTGGTGTAGAACCTTGAAAACATTACAAATTAACAGATTTGGCTTAATAGGTCAATTCATATAAGATACTTGACACTATATTTACTGTAAACATTGGGTTGGTGTAGAACCTTGAGAACATTACAAATCAACAGATTTGGCTTAATAGGTCAATTCATATAAGATACTGGATACTACATTTACTGTAAACATTGGGTTGGTATAGAACCTTGAAAACATTACGAATCAACATATTTCACTTAATAGGTCAGGGATGTTTTCTGCCAATCCTGACGATCTGAGTTTTATACCCAGAACCCACACAGTTGGATGAGAAAAACAACTCCTGCAAGCTCTCCTCTGACCCCCTACATGCATTCCATGGTGCGCACACACTTACACACACACACATGCACACACACACACAGATACACACAGACACACACACACGCACACACAAACACACATATAGACACATAGATGCACATAGACACACACACACAGACACATAGACACACATAGACACACAGACACACACAGACATACACACAGACACACACACACAGACATACAAACACACAGACACACACGCACACACACAGATACACAGGTACACACAGGCTCGCGCATGCACATACACACGCTTGCACACACATGACACAGGCACATAGACACACACAGACACATATGCTGGCCCATACTACTGGGATTACAGATGTGTGCTGCACTGGGCTTTTAGGGGATCTGAATTCAGATCAGGGCAAGCACTTTGCTGACTGCACCATCTCCTAGCACCTTCAGAAGTGCTGACTAAGCACTTCCCATGTGCCAGATGCTGTTTCCAATGCTGAGACTGCAGCAGGTAACTCGAAAAGTGAAGTCTCCACTTTCAAGCAGCTGACAGACAGTCTGCACTCTACACATCAACATCTGGCAAAAAAAAAAAAAAGAAAGACATGCTACCCTTGAAGGCTTCTTTTAGGCTGATGTTGGGATGGTCTTTCTGAGGAGAGGTATTTTAGATTTGACTGAAGAAAGAAACTCGTCATTTGGAGCTCTGGGGAAGAGCTCTGTAAAGGCTCTATGTGGAGAGGAAGCGTGTGTATGTGCAGAACAGCAAGGGAGCAGACGTGTCTGTAGTCAACCAGAAAGGAGTGCGAGGGACGCCATAGATTCACAGGGACTCACAGGCCGTGCCTAGAAGCCTCAGTTTTGGTCCAAATGCAAAGAGAAGGAACTGGATTCTAAGCAAAGTACATTAGAAGAACAGAACAGAGGCTCCCGGGATGCTGGCAGGAGCAGCCGACAGCAGGAGAGACTGTGCACTTCCGGAGGAAAGACCATGGAGGTGTACGCTACTCCAGTCAAACCAAATGTTCCATTTTGGCCTCAGAAAGATGAAGTGACTTGCCCAAGGTAACACAGATAATACATGGCAGAGCTGGGACTCAGAGCCAAGGCTGTCCGACTCTAGAGCTCACTCTAAAACCGTAACACATACTGACAGTTAAGAGTGACAGTTTTCCTTTTTCTTTGAAGAAAGCAGACTGTCCACAACAGTTAGTTCCCTGACCTGCTCAAGGTGACCCTTCCGCATCTCCAGCACAGCCAGGTTGTTGTAGGCCTCGGCGTGGTGGTTGTTGTGGACCAGAGCCAGCCTGAAGCACTGATGGGCCAAGTTGGTATCTCCTATTCCCTGTGAAGAAAAGCACATGTGAAGAAAAGCACACTCGGAGCCGTAGGCTTCCTACTGCCGACTCCTCCCTCCGCTTGCATAAAAACCTTTCCAACTACATGGAAAAAAAAGAAATACCAATCATAGGACTCAAGTGTGAGTTCTGTGTACGTGTGTTTAACTTGGGGATATAAAATGACCTACAGTGACTCCTGCAAATCTCTAGACTGTCAGTTGGGCTTATGATATCTGGAAATTGCCTCAAATGAACTTACAGCTGTTTTGTAACAGAACACACGCACACATGCAGCACACACACACCACACACACGCACGCACACACCACACACACACTTTTTTGCCAAAAAGCAAAAGCAGATTAACAACAACAACGAAACGTACCACAGCTATGTGCCCTAGGTTATACCAGACATCAGCTGCCTCTTCTTCATTTTCAGCCAGGGAAAGGGCACGTTCGAATGAGGTCAGAGTCATATCATACTGCTGGGCATAGAAGCAGCACAGCCCCAGGTTATTAAAAAGCTGGCAGTTATAAACTCCCATCTGCAAGAGGCGCCTTTTCAAAAAAAGAGCACAAAATGAGGTGCCAAACTTTATAAATGTAAACATATTTTCATGAGGTTAGAAGTGAATTCATTTAATAATTCCAGGACTCTGAGTATTAATACAATAATGTTAATAAATTAATAAATGTTTACAAATCACCTTGCGTAACTTGTTGCAGGGATATATATACACAGGGACGAAGTCAGAAACAGCTTCTTGTTGCCCCCCCCAAAAAAGCTTTATTAATAAGAAGAAATGGTCACCAAAAGTAAAGTCAACACAGTTTCAGTTTCAAAGAGGCTTAGTGAATTGACTCTAGGCAGTTCCCTGAGGCCTAACTTAATTTGAGGAGTGTGCTGAACAGTGATCACTAAGCTCTCGGTGTGTTGGACCCTGGATTCTTCTGTGTGTACTCTGGTACAGATGCACCTGTGATGGATTTTGGCCAAGGAAGACCTGACTGCAAAGGGTCTGTCCCATGCCTGGCTTTCCCACTGTAGCTCAGAGCACCATTTTGCTTCCATGGATTATTAATCCCACAGTGTTCAAATACACAAATGAAAATCCAGCGCAGCGGCTATGAGAAAGCCATGACCCACTTTGGGGGTGGAGAGCGGGCCATCTGTATTTGGGCGAGAACATGTTTTTGTGTATTTGTTTCTAGCTTGAATTTGGAAAGAGCTCTCATCAGCTGTCAATCTACATGCATATGTGACCCAAGGGCTGAATTAATCGATTGAAAATGGATTTTAGGGGACCATGAGGTGGTTTAGCAAATAAAGGTGCCTGACAACCTGGGTTTGATCTCTGGGACCCACATGGTAGAAGGAAAGAACCAACTCAAAGCAAGTTGTCCTCGGAGTTCCATGAGCACCCCATGGCACACACACCCCTTCTCCCCATCAGAAATACATAATTCCATTTAAAATTTTTTCATTGCATTTTAGAAGCCACATGCAGGATAAAGTATGTAATTAAAGGAGAATCAGTGAACATACTTATTTAGACTTTGAAAAAATATTGGAAAAGTTGACAATACTTCACACAACAGGTGATGCTGTTTGAAGTCCTTGTCACGGTTCAGAACCAGTCACTTCCCTCGCTCAGCCGCTTGGTCTTTACACTTCAGGGTGTCAGAGTAGTGACAACGAGAGGGACTTTTATGTGGTAGCTAAACTGCTACTGTCTCTGGATGACTAACACTAACTTATACAATAAGCTAAAATAAAGCATCAAGTGTTTCTCTGGGGTCAACAAATTACTGAATATCTTATTAATCTTAAAAAATCAGAGTGGTAGAATTTTAGATTCACATAACATGGCCTATTCAAAATTTCTCTACATTTTTATTCTTTCTTTGTTACTGCTTCACTGATTTTTCACAGTAAAGTAGGCCTTCAAATGGAATGGAAAGCCTACCTGTAAAACCGGAGTGCGATTTCTGGTTGATCAGAATAAAAGTGGTTGCTGCCAATGCACGCGATAGCTTCTATGTGAGTATTGTCTTGCTTCAGAACCTCTTTGTAGTATTCAGCTGCAGACGAACTGTTGTTCATTTCCTATTTCCCCTCAAGACAGAAGAGCAATACTGTAACACTGGACAAGAATTTATTTTGACCAATTTAAGTTCATTAATTCAACAAATATTTAGAGTTTGCCGTGGATCAGACTGTTCTAGACAGGAGGGACAGAATACGAACAAAAGTATGCAGTCACTGTTCTCAGGAAGTTACAGCTAGTAGTGAAGGTGAATGAATCATTAAGGGACATAATGTCAGGGAAGGAAGAGTGACAGTAAAGAGACAGTATGGTGTGAGCAGACAGGAAGGGAAGGAGGAAGGGAGGCAGGGAGGGAGGGAGGAAGGGAGGCAGGGAGGGAAGGAGGCAGGGAGGGAACAGGTTTGTAGTGGTCACCTTGGAGGAATGGAGCAAGGGACCCAGAGCTAGCATGTGTGGGGGAAGATCATGCTTGAAGAGAGACTAAGACATACAAGTTTAGGTTGGAAATAAAAGAAACAGCCGGGCATGGTGGCGCACGCCTTTAATCCTAGCACTTGGGAGGCAGAGGCAGGCAGATCTTTGTGAGTTCAAGGCCAGCCTGGTCTACAGAGTGAGTTCCTGGACAGCTGGGGCTACAGGAAGACCCTGTCTCGAAAAGACCAAAAATAAAATTAAATAAATAAATAAATAAATAAATAAATAAATAAATAAATAAAATAAAATAAATATTTGCACTCGAGCCTGAAAAGAGGGGCTTATGCCCAGGGGACAGAGGGGCAGCCAGGGCCTTTCAAGGTCATGGGAAGAGCTTTGGACTTCATTTTAAGTTGAGAGACATCAGAAGATCAAAAAGAGGCGTGACATAATCACACTGTGTCATGTTTAAAGAATCACTTGGGGCTGGAGAGATGGCCTAGCGGTTAAGAGCGCCGACCGCTCTTACAGAGGACCCGGGTTCGATCCCCAGCACCCACATGGCGGCCGAGAACTGTCTGAAACTCCAGTTCCAGGAGAACTCCAGTTCCAGGGGAATCCAACACCCTCTTCTAACCTCCATGGCATTGCACGACATGGGCGCACAAACCTACATGCAGACAGTACATTCATACACATACAGAAATAAATAAAATTAAAAAAAAATCACTTGGTGGTTTATTGTAGAACATGGGAAGATATAGAGGAAAAGGCTGCAGGGAGACTGCATCCAGGAAAGAGAGGACGGCAACCCAGTGCAAGTTCAGAAGCATATGTCGGTGAGAACCGAAGGAGCCTTCATAGTTACCGTATGCTTTCTGTAAAACACTGGTAATTATAAATTAATGTGTCTAATTGTTATAACTAACAAAAGAAAGCAGGTTGGTCAAAGGAACTGACACTAAGTCACCCTTCAGACAAGCTTTACTAGGAGATTCAGCACTGCCGTCACGGGCAGCCATGATCTGGCCTTGAAGGCCAAGAGCATCAGGAGGGATGACAGCAAACCAGAGGCGGGGATGGGGTCCTGAAGGCAGAGGCCTGGGGATGGGACCCTGAAGGCAGAGGCCTGGGGATGGGGTCCTGAAGGCAGAGGCCTGGGGATGGGGTCCTGAAGGCAGAGGCCTGGGGATGGGACCCTGAAGGCAGAGAGCACCTTCGGTTCCCACAAAGGATCTCTGCTAGGAGAGACCACCACCACCGATAGCACCGGGCGGGGCCTGAGGAAAGAGCTCCAATTATGAGGGTGGCGCCAGTTCCTGACTCTTACAGGTTTTGGGGTGGGATGGAATGGCAAGCTCCACACCATGTGAGATAATCTGGTCTAGCCTACTGCCAGGACTTACAGCAAAGGAAGGCACTAGATAAAGTGAATTAAAAATTCAAAGTTGTCCTTGGTCTAGGGTTCAGGAGTACTGAGCTTGCTCATAGCTGCAAGTAGGAAAGAGAAATGAACTCTTTGCAAGTGCTATAAAGTCATAGCACATTTTATCTGCCCCAAAGAGCTGAGGGGGGCATGACCTGACTTCTGGGGGTCAGGGGGAATTAGGGAGTCTATGACCTAACACTGACATTATTAAAGTTTTTAAACTATGTTGCCCAGTCTGGTCTTGAACCCCTGCTCTCAAGGAATTCTCCCACTTCAACCCCTAAGAAGCTGTACTGCAGGCCACTATACCCAGATCAACTTGTATCATTAATGAGACACAGCTCTCAAATCTACCTCAAAGCTTGGTATATCCTCCATGAAGATTTCCCTGGGCCCTACTTCCCATAGATCTTTCTGCCTCTCAAGATACGTGACATTTACCATAACTCACATACTCATTCTTATCACAGGAGGGCTCCTATTTCTGCTCACTGTAATCATAATTTATCAAATCCAAGAGACTCCACCGATTGCAAAGGGTACCACGTGATGCATCTTTAAATGTATAATTTTTGAAAAAAAATTATTTATATTTTTATTTATATGAGTGTATTTCCTACATGTGTATAAATGCACCTATGTCATAGAATGCCCACAGGGGCCAGAAGAGGACAGTAGATTCCCCCAGAAGTGGAGTTACAAATGGCTAGCCACCATGTGGGTGCTGGGAATCGAACCCAGGTGCTCTGGAAGAACAACAAGTGTTCTTAACTGCAGAGCCATCTCTCCAGCCCTTAAATGTACAACTTTTATTTTATACTCACTATAGACTTGTGTGGTCTTGGACTGTGCCACAGACCAGTCTCTGTGTACCCTACACATATGAAGCAGATACATAAGATAAATTGAACATAGTGTTCTTTTACATGCAGAGTCATATTTTCACTGTTTTCTGAAACAGTATTGATCCACGCATTCAGAGATATGCTTTTTAAATGTTAATTATATTGATTAACAAATTATGCTCCTTTATGGGATTCAATGCGTTGCATGATACACATGCACACTGTGTAATGAGTGAGCTAAGACACATATGTATCCCCTCACATACTTCTCATTCCTTTGTTACAAACATTTAACTTTCGCCACTTCCTCACAGCTCCTCTGCTGTCTCCGGGACTCACTTCATTTGGCTGTGCTGGTGCCTGTGTTTTCTTGATCTAACCAGCAGGTGTCAACAAAAGCTTTCAGGCAACAATCAGAACTAGCCACTAAGTTTGCCGTGCTGGCTAATGGGGTAACTCCCAGGTTTTCTCATGAGCTGAAGACGGGGAATCTATACAACTGCTACTTGGCCATGAGGATCAAAAGAAAATGTGGTATGCACACCGTAATGGAGTATTACTCAGCCATTAAGAAGTCAGCTAGGCTGACTGGCAGTACAGGTGTTTGAAGACCAAGTTCATTGATTGATTCACTTTTTTTTTTCTCAGCCACACATGGAACTGGATATCATCATGTTAAGGAAAACAAGCCAGGCCCAGAAAGACAAGCATGTTTTCTCTTGCATGTGGAATCTAGACTTAAAAATAAAAAATTCAAAGCCACGGGAGTAGAGATACTATTTGGGAGGAGGAAGGGGAATAGCAGGAAGGAGAAAGGACATCAGGAGAGAGGAACGGAAGAGTGAATAAGATCAAAGTGCATGATGTGGATGCATGAGGATGTCACAATGAAACCACTGCTTTGTTAAAGAATTATGCTAACGAGAGAAAAGATGCTACCTCTTATAAGATGCATCCCAGCTTCAGACATGTTCAAGTGTAGAAGGGGGCTTGTATGTCTGTATGCACGTGTATGTGTGTGCATACTGTGCTAGTTCACATGTGTGCACATGCACCTGTGTGTGCACATGTGTATGTGTGTGCATGCATATTGTTCTAGTTCACGTGTGTGCACAGGCACATACACCTGTGTGTGCACATGTATGTATGTGTGTGCACATT
This sequence comes from Rhizomys pruinosus, assembly GCA_009823505.1. NCBI lineage: Eukaryota > Metazoa > Chordata > Mammalia > Rodentia > Spalacidae > Rhizomys > Rhizomys pruinosus. Next base: position 1,154,222 of record VZQC01000192.1, on the reverse strand, counting down.
GTGCTAGCTCACGTGTGTGCATAGGCACATGCACCTGTGTGTGCATCTGCAGGCCAGAGGTTGTCCTTCACTATTATTCCTCAAGTACCAACAGGTTTATTTTGTTGGGGTTTTTTATTTTTATTTTATGTGTATGAGTGTTTTGCCTGCATGTATATAAGTGCACCAGAGTCATGCAGTGCTTATGGAAGCCAGAAGGTGGTACTGGATCCCTTGGAACTAGAGTTACAGACCCTTGTGGGTGCTGGGAACTGAACCCAGGTCCTCTGCAAGAGCAGGTAGTGCTCTGAAATGCTGAGCCATTTCTCTAGCCCCTGGCTTTGTTTTTTGAGTCTGGGTCTCTTAGTGGCCCAGGGCTTGCCAGTTAAGCTAGGCCAACTGGCAGTACAGGTATGTGAAGACCAAGTTCACTGATTCGCTGTTTTTCTCAATGAAGTGGGTCTTTTGAAAAGTAGGACACATTTTGTGTATGTGTACATATGTGTGTGTGTGTGTGTGTGTGTGTGTATGAGACAGAAAGAAAAACAGAAAAGGCAGAGAGAAACACAGAGAGATACCTGTGTATACATGTTCATGTGCATCCATGTGTCCGTGTACACACGTGGTGTCTTCCCCTGTCACTCTCCACTTGACTTTTTGAGACCAGGTGTCTCCGTGATCTGGCTAGACTGGCTAGCCAGTGAGTTCTGGGGATCTCTCTGATCTGGCTAGACTGGTAGCCAGTGAGTTCTGGGGATCTCCATGATCTGGCTAGACTGGCTAGCCAGTGAGTTCTGGGGATCTCCGTGATCTGGCTAGACTGGCTAGCCAGTGAGTTCTGGGGATCTCCGTGATCTGGCTAGACTGGCTAGCCAGTGAGTTCTGGGGATCTCCCTGATCTGGTTAGACTGGCTAGCCAGTGAGTTCTAGGGATCTCCCTGATCTGGCTAGACTGGCTGGCCAGCGAGTTCTGGGGATCTCTGTGATCTGGCTAGACTGGTAGCCAGTGAGTTCTGGGATCTCCCTGATCTGGCTAGACTGGTAGCCAGTGAGTTCTGGGGATCTCCCTGATCTGGCTAGACTGGTAGCCAGTGAGTTCTGGGGATCCTCCTGTCTCCGCCTCCCCAGTGCTAGAATCACAAGTGCGCACTCACAATCCTGGCTTTTTTTTTCTGTGGTCCTGGGGGATCAAACTTAGGTCCTCGTGCTTGGAAGGCAAATACTTTACTGACTGAGCTGTCACTCCAGTCCCCCAAATATGTCTTGGTACTCTTTCTGTACCCAAACAGAAATATACTACATTACTGTAAACTTCTACTTACCCAGTCCCTTTTTGGTGAACCTCGGTTTTTTTTATGTTTAGTCATAAAATAGACAATAAAACATCTCTGCACTGGGCACAGTGGTGCATGCCTTTAATCTCAGCACTTGGGAGGCAGAGACAGGCAGATCTTTGTGAGTTTAAGGCCAGCTTGGCCTACATAGCGAGTTCCAGGACATCTGGGGCTACAGGGGGACCCTGTCTGAAAAAGACCCCCCAAAAAATTCTCTGTATACATCTTTGTGACAGATATTTTCCCTGTTTTGTAGTTTTATCTTTTTTTTAAATTTTGATTTTATTTTAATTTTTGGCTATATATGAAATTTAACTTTTATAAAGTTCTCATTATTATCTTATTTTGGCTTTCTTTGTGTTGTTTGAAGAGAGCTTCCTCATTCTACTTTTATACAAATAATGCGTCTATTTTGTTTCTTGAAAATGTCATGGTTCCTGAGCTGCTTGGCTTTAGCCATCACCCTGACAACCTAGGATCACCTGAGAGGAAGGTCTGAGTGAGGAGTAATCTAAATAGGCCCTCCAACGCGTCTGTGTGGACTGTCTTGACTGTGGTATGGGAAGACGCAGCCCATAGTAGGTGGCAGCAGTCCTGGCAGGGAGTCCTGAGCAATGTGAGAGGAGAAAGCAGAGAGCAAGCAAGCAAAGATGCCTGCGTTTCCTCCTCGCTCTTCACTGTGGATGGGATGTGAGTAGCTGCTGTGAGTTCCTATCTTGACTTTCCCTCGATGATGGACTCTAATCTAGAATCTCAAACTGAATAAAACCATTCATTTCTAAGTTGATTTGGTCAGAATGTTTCATCACAGCAACAGAACTGCAACGAGAACAGTCTCATGTTCTGACTCACTAACATTTTAAATCTGGGCCTGGGGAGATGGTTCAGTCAGTAAAGTTCTTGGTGCACAAGCATGAGGATCTGAGATCAATCCCCGAAACCATGTAAAAAAGCCAGGGGTGGTGGCACGCCCTGTAATCCCAATGCTATGAAGGTGAGTGAAGACAAGTGGATGCCCTGGGGCTCCCTGTGCAGCCAGCCTAGTCTAACCAAGGAACCATAGGCCTCAGAAAACAAGGTGGATGGCTCCCAAGGAATGAGGCTCAAGCTGTCCTCTGGCCTCCACATACATGCACACACCTGTGCACACACATCTGTACACACACACACACACACACGTACATGCACACACCTGTGCACACACATCTGTACACACACACACATGTACATGCACACACCTGTGCACACAGATCTGTACACACACATACATACTGTGCTGGATAGCTTTAGTGTCACCTTGACACACCTGGGTTGAGGGAGCCCCAATTGGGGAATTGGCTCCAATGGGCTGGCCTGTGGCCACGTCTGTGGAGTATTGTCTTGATTGTTGAGCTATGTAGGAGGGCCCCCCCACTGTGGGTGTTGCCACCCCTGGGCAGGTTGCTGTGCATTATATCAGATGGTAGGTTGAACATGGGCCAGGGGAGCAAGCCAGTAAGCAGCATTCCTCCATGGCCTGTGCTTCAGCTCCTGCCTCCAGGTTCCTGCCCTGAGTTCCTACTTCAGGCTCCCTTGGTGATGAACTGTGAGCCAGGAGATGTGAGCCGAATAAACCCTTTCCTCCCCAAGTTGGTAGTGGTCAGCAAGTTTTGTCACAGCAATTGAATAACAAACTAGAACACACACACACACACACACACACACACACACACACACACACAATTTAATTCTGGCCATAATTCATTCTTTTAGTATGAGAAATATTTGCTCATCAGCTCTGAGACAGGGTCTCCTTTTAGCCCCAGCTGGCCTGGAACTCACTATGTAGACCAGGCTGGCCTTGAACTCACAGAGATCCACCTGCCTCTGTCTCCCCAGTGCTGGAATTAAAGGCGTGTGCCACCACCATGCCCAGCTGTCTGTTTCTAAACTATTTAATATTCTAACAATGCAATTGGCTGAGTAAAGCAGTCTTTATCACATCCTAAGTTTTCATATCTATGACCATTATATGGACTCTATTTTATCTTAAACTTATCTCTGCATCAAATTTGCTGAAATCATACTAGAATAGATTTTAATAGATTATGTTAAAAATAACATTTTCAAGTATGTAAAGGCCACTTCAAGTGCATGATAAGCTTGATAACATTTAAGTGATTCGAATTTTATTTATTTGTATTTCATATGTACAATGTTGTCCCTGCCTGTCTGTAAGTGCACCTGTGTCATGCAGTGCCTTCAGAGGCCAACAGTGGGTGTCGAATCCCCTGGAAATGGAGTTATAAATGGTTATTAGCTGCCACGTGAGTGCTGGGAACTGAACACAGGTCCTCACCAAGAGCAGCCAGTGCTTTTAACCTGGCACCATCTCTCCAGCTCCTGTCTTTGCTTTTGCTGTTGTTTCTCTTACGGTGGCTATTTTTGTGAACCAATTCACAAAGCACTAACTACACTCAGAGTTTAATTATTTCAAGTAAAATTCCAGATAGCTTTCAGGAGAAGAATGCTGCAGTGATTCTGCCTGAGTACAAAGGGTTGTGTTAAAAATACAAAGGGCCGAGTCCACTTTCTGAGACTTCTAAGTAGGAAAAGATAGAGGGTTGTGTTCTTTCACAAGCTCAGAGTAATTTTTACAAACAGAAAGTTCAAGAATCACTAGAATAATATTTCCAGGTTGGGCTTCTAATTTCAAACACTGTAAAACAAAGACCAGCTAAAATAAAGGCCTTTCTATCAAAATGCCTCCAAAAATTTCAGAAGCATCAAAAAATTTAGTCAAGATAAACTATTTTAAGCGGGTGTCTTAGGAAAGACAAAATGAATCAGAGGCAGAACAACGTGTTCATTTTAAAACAGGAAACATTCAAAAGAGCTAATAACAAAATGAAATTGATCAATAGAAAGAAAGAAAATGGAATGGAAAGCAATCCCCCACCCCTGGGAAAAGCATGTAGGAAAAACGTCCCTAAAGGCAAACACAGCGCAACATGCAATTCTAAGGACTTCGATAATTAACTCTCAAACCATTGTCACATAATGAGGAAGAGAAACCTCTGGAAATCTGCCTCTGGTGTGGTAAGCTTTGGCAGAAAGGAAATAAATTCTGTAAAACAAGCAGAAACACTGCTTGTAGCCAACTCTGCTCTCTCCCATTCCCTACAAAGAGGGAGCTTACCTCTCCCTGAGAGTTCAAACTCAACTCGGAGTAGCAAAAGGCAGAAGGTAATAAAGACTATAATCTGGGGGCTGGAGAGATGGCTCAGCAGTTAAGAGCACTGACTGCTCTTTCAGAGGACCCAGGTTCAATTCCCAGCACCCACATGGCTACTAAGAACTGTCTTTAGCTCCAGTTCCGGGGGCATCCAACACCCTCTTCTGACCTCCGTGGCATTGCACGACACGGGTGCACCAACCTACATGCAGACAGTACATTCATACACATACAGAAATAAATAAAATTAATTAAAAAAAAAGACTATAATCTATAGGAACACTGGGCTGGCAGTACACACCTCCAACCCTGGCATGCAGGAGACGGGGAGGCAGGAGGGAGAGCTGAAAGCCAGCCAGGGAGCCCAACTCTACAAAGAAAGAAGAGTCTACGCCAGAGCCTCTTCCCATCCCAGTCTTAGCAACGGTGCTGTAAGGTCAGAGGCTTAGATAGGATTCCGAAAAGCAACAGCGCTCTAAAGATGAACAATTTTCTAGCCTTTCTGCTAATACTTCTGCCTAAAAGAAGGACCAAGATACTGAGAGGCAGAGGATAGAACCCAAAAGTCTACGATCGCCAAAGGCTAGTCACCACCAACTACAACAGTATGAATTCCCCTGGTTTCAAAAAGTGGCTCTATTTTATTGCCTTTCTAACCTTATCCATCAAAGGTTTGTTCAGATCCAGTTTACTTAAGGTCACAAGTAAAGATAGAAAATATTGATAAACTGCTTTGATTGATCGAAGTCATCTATGTATATATTTATCAGTTATACTTCAAAAAGACATTTTTTCTGACCACTTAAAAATAATTATTTTCATTCAAACAGTAATTCTAGCAGGGTATGAGAGCCTGTGCCTGTAATCCCAACACTTGAAAAGATAAGGCAAGGGTGTCACCCCAAGTTCAAAGGCAACTTGGTCTACATTGCAAGTTCCAGGCCAGCCTTGGCTACATAGTAAGAGCCTACCTGAAGAAATAACAAAACAAAACAAAACAAAACAAAACACAGAATTTGTGTTCATTAAACAAAATCTTAAAAATACAGAAAGTATAAGAAAGAAAATAAAAATCATTCACAAACTAGCATCTAGCCACTTTCGTTTGCAAAATAATTTTAAAGTATTACAGGAAGTGGGGCCAGAGAGATGGCTCAGCGGTTAAGAGCACCAACTGCTCTTACAGAGGACCCGGGTTCAATTCTCAGCACCCACATGGCAGCTAAGAACCGTCTTTAACTCCAGTTCCAGGGAAATCCAATGCCCTCTTCTGACCTTGGCAGCATTTCACAACATGGGTGCACCAACCTACATGTAGACAGCACATTCATATACATAAGAAATAATAAATAAAAAATTAAAATATTACAGGTAGTATTTTCCAAAGAATTTAAAGAAAATAGAAATATTTGTTCTATATTGTATTAAAAGTCCCAAGTATATATTTTTAAAATAAAATAACTGAAATTGTACTTACAGATGATTATTTTATTTATAAAAAAGATATTTAAGGGATTCTATGGATGAGTTCTTAAAATTTAAAGTGATTAATATCAAATCAACTTTTGTTAGCACTATCATATAGAAATTATAATAAAAAATACAGATTCCATTCACGGCTGTACCTAAAAACATATCTGTGCAGGGAAGGGTTAACAGCAAATACGAGACTGCTATTCTTAGCTGCACAGTTAGGAATTCAGTCAGTTCCCATCCTGATATAAACTTCCCCAGATGGCAAGACTGGGTTGCAGCACTGACACCACTTTTTAGGTGTGGTTTGTGCTGCCACCCGCTTGCTTATAGAGTCTGGAACTCTGCTACAGGATAGGCAGACTGTGTCCACACACAGAGAGCTAATGAGCTTCCTGGCAGGAAGTACTTTACAGTTGTCGTAACTTGTTACTGGAAGGATTAAGTGTGTGCATCGTGACTCCGGGGGCAGAGTCTGGGGAGTCCATCCCTGCTGGCTTCCTCTGAACTCTGCCCATGGGTCTTCGCTTTTTACTGTTTTTGTTCTGTATCTTTTTCTCTAGTAAATTTTCCTCGTGACTACACTGTACGCTGTGCCCTGGGAATCTTAGTAAAGCACCAAATATTAGGTTGGCTGGTGGCTTCCACCCCAACCTCTTCCTGGAGATAACATTCACTGAAGAAAAAAAAATGAGGTAAGTGAATGAAGAGTCGTGTCATGGTTGAGAATGAGAAGAAAGGCGGCCTCTCTGCCACTCCCACCAATCAATGGTCAAAGAAATGCCAGTCAAGACGCCTAGATGGCTTAAAAAACTACGTCCTGAAGGATCAGTCTTAAAATCAGGATGAAAGGGCACAGAGATAATTTATCAACTGTGAAGATAAATTAGCAACTTTTCTAAATGAGAAAAAGTAGGTGGTAGGATTTGCCTAATCCAACTTCAGAATTACTGGAAAGCCATAGTAATTAGGCAGCGGGGGAGATAATGGAACTGTCTGTGGCATCTGAGAACGTGAATCTCAAATGCTAGGAAGGCAGGCATGAGGCTTCGTTTTCTTGTCATCCTCTGTGGGTTCCAGACTGACATCGAAGTTATAATCTTCCTGTTTCCTCTCATGAATTAAGATTCCACATTTGGCCTTAGGACATGCTTACAATCTCTAGGCATCTATGCATGAAGAGCATTTGTGGTCTTGCCATGTGCCACAGTCAGGCCTCAAAATAATATTCCTGCTTCAACCTCATGAGGGCTGAGATGATGGATGGATTTCATTCTGTCCAGACAGAACATTCTTACTTGCCCTTGCCTCTCCACTATGGCCAAACTGAGAAGGTGGCTGCAGCATTCCCATCCCAACGTTTGTAGTAAATCCTGGGAACAAGGCCCTTTATGGGAACCCACCATGCTTCCTTCTAGGAGTGGCCTTGATCATGGTATTTTATCACAGAAACAGAAAAGTAACCAATACTTAAATGAATACTTGTTCCTGACATGATGTAATACACTGAGTAAAAGAAACTGAGACGCTGACTGACAGAGGACAACAACCAATGAGAATGAAATGAGAATAAATGACAAGTGTGGCTACCAAGAGCTGGCTCCATGGGTGAAGGGTTTTACCACCAGCCTTAATCGCATTTAGATTTCTGGAACACACATGGTGGAAGGTGAGAAAACACTTGGGTTGACTGTCCTCTGACCTACGTACATGCACTATGACACATACATTAAAAATAAGTAAAAGTCCAAAACAGCACAGGCAATCCTGATGCAGGCAAACCCTACCAGGTCCTGTTAGCAAACTATAGACATTAAGCCAGTGAAATTCTGGCATAAGGATGGACAAACAGACCAGTGGAACAGAACAGAAAGCCCTAGCCATAACTACGAGAAATGGGAAAAAATGAATATTTGAAGTTACAGATCTTGGGAAGGAAAAGATCAAATGTGCCAAGACAACTGGTTATCCACACAGGAGGAACAACTCAATCCCTATCTTGTATCGCTGGCCTCTAGTTGTTTAAAATACTTCATAATAAAAATTTAGCTGAACTAAATATATACAGCAGAATCTCTTGTTATTACTGATGAATCACAGGCCAACGGTCTTAATTTTATAAACTGTGCTTCTTGCTAGGACCCCAAGGGCCTATGAGCTTTTCTAAAGTGGGCACATAACCTCAATTTTACATCAACTTTTAAAATAATATGAACTTTACCTCATAGATCCTGGCGATGCCACAAAGCAGGGTCACCTCTCCTGGAAACTTATCTAAGCCTTGTTTGAAAAGATTTAAAGCAGTCACAGGTTGATCCAATATGATATAAACCTAAATGATATAAACCAAGATGGGTTTCATAAAATTATTGACTCTTAAGTAATAACATTTGTATGGCAAGTTTATAATTACTGATTAGCAACAAACTGTCTCCTAGAGATTATAGTAAGAAACTGCCATAAACATACAGAATTATAATGGCTTTACAGTTTATCCGTACCTGTTATACATGAAGCATCAATTCCTTCATCCCTCCAAGAAACACTTACTATGGGCTTGCTCTTGTCACAGAGACTGCGTAATAACTGAACAAGAAAGGATCAGGGAAACTCTTCAGGAGAGATCAGATATAAGTATGTCCAAAGCTACACTAAGGGACCAAGTAGAAGAATGAAGCTGAAGATGCTGGGAAAGAGGATGACCCCTGGGGTAAGGTGTGAGAAAGCAGCAGGGGAGAGGGTGGTGTGGAAAAGGATTCCTCTGAAACAGAGAAGAGGTTGAGCAGGTTAAGACTTGGTGGGTGTCTCCTGCCTGATTAGCAATTAGAACAGCAGCATGGGTGAACCTTGTACTTAACAGAGATTCCTAAAATAGAAGGCTACGATTTTATATACAGAAATGTAAGGTTATGACACCGTCTTCATGATTTGGAAGCTGCTCTCTAAATATGCTACCTTGAATGAAGCTCAAGACTGGAGTATTTAATACTAAAGATTAATTAATACTTAGATTGGAGGAATGGACATACATGGTAATCATTTTAACTGACAATGAAAAACTTTAAGAAACAACATGTTCTTAAGATCTTCTAGATCAAATGAGTGTCCAGACTACATTGCTGTAGTTTCACCATTCACCCCAATCGCAGCCCTTACATTCTACCACGCCCCCTCTTCCGAAGATTGTTCCCTAGGCTTAGGAAAGGGGCACAGGTGGATGAGAAGCAAAACAGTCCACTCTCTCTGGAGCTGTTGTCTTGGACCTGATCTGAATTGGAAAATGATGTATGAAATGCACAAAGCACCAATAAAAAAAAAAAATCTTCTAGATCTCTATTTCATAAAAACTACCTTTTCATATATTAAAGAAAAAAGGAAATTTTAATGTCATGTAGTAGATTTAAATCAACTTATAAAAAAACAAATGAAGCCAAGTATTTAACAATAGTTATAATAAAATGCACATGTTTTTCAACTGTGTGCCAGTGATTTTCAATTAACATGAATAATGTTGCCTGAATCTGTCTTCTGAAACTTTTTTTACCATTCTTTAAAAAGAATTCTTATGAAATTTATTCTTTGACAATTTCAGGCCTGTATTTAATGCATTCTGACTGCTTTCACCCCCTACCCTTTCCTTTTTCCCTCCCTAGAGGTCTCCTTCTCACATTCATTGCTTTTGTTTTGTTACCCACTGAGTTTAACCAGGGCTGTGTGATGATGGGTGTGGACCTGTCCATCAGAGCCTGGTGGGATCCCTAGTAGTAACACATTGAAGACATTGACTGTCCCTCCCCCAGAATCGACCAGTCACCAAAAGTTCAGCAGGATGGAGCACAGCCCCGTGAGTGTGCATCCACACAGGCGCAGTCTTGTGCAGGCAGTCACCTGCGGGGTGATCAAGATCGAATGCCCAGAAGACAGCATCTCACAACCCCTTCTTTCTCCTGTCTTCTGGCTCCTACATTCTCCTGCTCTTACAAATAACACTTTTTAATCTAGAAAATTCTTATAGATAAAGCACAATGTTATAACTACCATTTTATCATGTTTTCTTGGAAAGTAGCTTTGGTCAAGAAGTGATTTTATTCTAATAGAGGTGGAACATTCCTTCTCTGAAATGTTTTAGACCAGAAATGTTTTCATTTCAGGTTTGGGGGAAGGAGAGTTTGGAGTATTTAGATATGTGTAATGAGATACCTTGGGGATAGAAGCCAAGTCTAAACATGAAATCCACTGATTTCTCATCTAGAAGCCAAGTGTAAACATGAAATCCACTGATTTCTCATCTAGAAGCCAAGTCTAAACATGAAATCCACTGATTTCTCATCTAGAAGCCAAGTGTAAACATGAAATCCACTGATTTCTCATCTAGAAGCCAAGTCTAAACATGAAATCCACTGATTTCTCATCTAGAAGCCAAGTGTAAACATGAAATCCACTGATTTCTCATCTAGAAGCCAAGTCTAAACATGAAATCCACTGATTTCTCATCTAGACTTTTTGCCCGACAGCCTTACGGCAATTTTACACAGCGTTTTTAGTGCAGCTGGGTTTCAACTGTGACTCATCCCATGATGTCAGATGTGCAATTTTCTACTTGTACATCATAAGACATGGCCTTAAATGTTGGCTATTAATAGCCCAGTGACCCTGAAAAATTGCCCTCTTGAAATCTCATTTTCCTTAGCAGCACACAGGAAAATATAAAACCTACCATGTATGGTTACTGTCAGGGTTAAGTTAAACTTCCTTTACAAACAAACCTGCTACAGTGCCTTATACTGAACAGTGCTCAATAAAAGAGAAACGGGCCAGGCTTGGTGGCATATGCCTTTAATCGCAGCACTCGAGAGGCAGAGGCAGGCAGATCTTTGTGAGTTCAAGGCCAGCCTGATCTACATAGTGAGTTCCAAGACAGCTGGAACTACAGGGAGACCTTGTCTCAAAAAGAGATCTGTATTAGTATAGCAGAGCTAAGTAACTGAGAGCCATAAAAACAGCCTATGAAAATGGTCCTGGTATTCAGAGTGGGGTCTGGTGGCACGAGCCTGTAATCTCCACTACCCAAGAAGGTGAGGTAGGAGGATGCTGAGTTCAGTATCAGTCTGGACTATCGAATGAGATCCTGTCTCAAAAGCAAAAGCTCTGTTTCCTACAACCTGCTCAGATTTGAAACAAAATGGGTTTTAAAAAAAAGCCCTCTCTGGGGCTGGTTCCCCACAGGGCGATGATCCAATGCTATTTTCTTCTGTCCAACAAGGAATCTGTCAAAGGACTGGCAATCAGTTTCTTGTGAAGTGGTTACCCTCCAAATGTGATTTTTCACTTGGTATTAAAAAATTAAGTTAAATCTAAACATATTAACTTGCCAAATATTCCTGAAGGAACTAGTAATGCCCCCCCACAACAGCCAGCACCCTAAGGGGACAGTTTTTACTTAAATTAAGAATATTTACTTACTTTTGCCAGATAGAGAAATGTATCCACCATTTCCTGCTGCTTCAGTGCTGATTTAAACTGTTTTTCTGCTTCACGATACATTCCTAGCCTAAAATAGTCATTAAAAAAATTAGACACTCAATTTAAAAATCAATACTGTATCATTTTTTCAAACCCCGGGGATATGAACAGAAACACATCTCATCTTAGAGCAAACATATACCAAAGTAGATAATACAGCACACACAGATTTAACATGTATGTTAAGAGAGGCTAGCAAAAGCCACTGTCTCCATAGTCACTAGCTAGCTAATCCTCCGCTGACGTGTAAAGACTGTGTGCAGCCTAGTCACAGCAGTAGCAGCAACACAAGCTGTCATAAGCGAGGTCACATCAGTTCACGGCCACAAGGGCTTATGATCAGTTGGGCATATGGCAAGTGACCTGAATAAACGCTGGGCCTCTAACTCACTGGAAGATCTGAAAGATGAGTTTCTTTGAAAACATCTCCTGCCCTCAAACAAAAGCTGATTTTTTAGTTATCCTTAAGCTATTTTACTGAAAGCAGTAATTGCCACTTGATTAATACAGATACAACATCTTATTTTTCTAGAAATCTTTTTTTTTCTTTGACTTTATTAAGCATCTGATACTGGCTGCCTCTTCCATGAACCTGAAACTTGTTCCTTGCCTAAATATGACTGTCATGATGTCAGTGCCCATCTCTGTGATCCAAGAAACACTGTTACCACTAAGTCAGTCACCCAAGCACATAGCGTTCACTGGGTTTGTCCACAGCATACCTGTTAGACCTGTTAGGCCTCTTAGCAAGCTTAGCTACTTAGATATGATCTTTGGCAAAGTAAAATAAAAATGATTTCTAATATGTTCTACAGTGCTGCTTTTGTATAAAGGCTAGAAAGAATAGCTTTGATCATTTTTCATGATCTAAACCTCAGGCATTGGTGTGGCTGATATACCAATAGCTGTTGGAAGATATAATTAAAAAACTAAGGAGACTTCGAAGGACTACTGTAAAGTTAGAGGGCATGAGATGTAAGAGCCTTTTCTTCTACAAAGGTCTCATAGACTTCACACTATGTAAAAAATGTTATCAAAGGACCACAAAGTTATGAAAATCAGAAATAATAAAAACAAAATGAATTTACCACATGGTTCTTGCACAAAAGAAGAAGAAGAAGAAGAAGAAGAAGAAGAAGAAGAAGAAGAAGAAGAAGAAAAGAAGAAGAAGAAGAAGAAGAAGAAGAAGAAGAAGAAGAAGAAGAAGAAGAAGAAGAAGAAGAAGAAGAAGACATATTCAAAGAACGTCTAGGGGATGGGGAGCTAGCCCAGTTGGTAAACTGCTTGCCATGCAAGTATGGGGACCTGAGTGGAAAAAATTAAGGAATTACACCCAAGGCTGACCTCTGGGGATTACACACACACACACACACACACACACACACACACTCACACACACCTATACACATACACACATTGAATGCATAAAAAAAAAAACAGTCCAGCCAGGCATGGTGGCACATGCCTTTGATCCTAGCACTCAGGAGGCAGAGGCAAGCCGATCTCTAGGAGTTCAAGGCCAACCTGGTCTACAGAGTGAGTTCCAGGATAGGTGGGGTTACAGAGAGATCCTATTTCAAAAAGACCAAAAAAAAAAAAGGTCCAGAAATAATGAAAACATCAGTCAAGTTCATAAACTTAGGCCAGCATCAGAGATTCTAGAGCGGCAGCTCCCATGAGTCAACCTTCTCTCTGGAAATGAATTCAGCATGACTATGAAACATCACTGTCTGAGCATTTTATATGCATGTTCTTAACGAGATGACAAGAATGAAACAAATGTGTTCAGGAACTGTACTGTGGTCAGTGACAGAACTTCCTGGCAGAAAAGGGAGCAAATCAAGAGAAAGGCAGACAAGGTTTCAACAGTCAGATGAGGTGTGCTGAGGAAGTACACCATGACATAAGCACACAGGCAGGAAGGCACATGGCATATCAGGGGTGTGCCAAGGAGTCTGGCTTGACTGAAAAAGCCATAACAAGGGAGACAGTGAGGGATATGGAAGAGTCGGTGGACTAGGAGCAGAGCACGAGACTACACCAGAAACTCAGTGCAGAGTCACCAAGGAATCCAGCATAGCGCTTTGTTCACAGCCATTACCCTCACTAGACTTGGGTTGATGGGGTGAGAAACTACAGCTAGAAAACTCAAGAGAAGAAGCTACTGTGAGAACTTGATAAATGACAATAAAATATGCAGAATTCTGGCATTGGAGTGGGATTGTGTAGTAAAAGCAACTTTGTGAGCCAATGCAGAGGTAGAATCAGGAACCGAATGGCCAGGAACAAACGCGCTAAGCTACATCCTCTCCTAACATAGCTCTGATCTCTTATCTCTCTAGTTGAAATCAGGGACTCTTTGTATGGGCCCCAGTATACTATGTACTTGCTTCCATTATAATGGGAATCATAATAATTATTTGTCGTCATCTCAGCATTTGAAAGAAAGAAAGCTCTAATAAAGCTTTGTGTGCACTTGAGAGTAGGTGCTTATGCAATGCTTTGCTAAGTGAATAAATGAATGAGTGAACACCAAACCCATAATAAAGATGTTCTGAAGAACAGAGAACAACATTTTAATAACTCATTGAAATGGCATACATGGGCAGCAGAAAGAATCCAAGTTATGATTTCCTTTAATTATTAATAACATCTGAAGGTTTTGCTTGGAAGCTCAAGATGTTAAGATTGTCTTTAGGAATTAAACTCATAAGATTTTCATGTTATGATGGTCTCAAATTACCTTCTGGCATATAACACATTTCAATCTAACAATAGGAAAAAAAAAAATCCCTTCAGAGTTCCCTAAGTGGAAAGAACTCTTGATTTCAACATCAGAGCAGTAAGCATCCCTTCAGACCATTTACGTCCTTCCTTTTCTCATCGCGCTTGAATAGCTGAAGCTTATAGACAGTGAAGGTTACTCACACTAACTGAAGACTATTCTTGTTTTTGAGTAATAAAGACAATTTATCTTTATAAAATATAAATGTTCATTGTTTCCATTTCCCCAAATGTTCTAAATTATTTCAATATCAGCAACAAGTTTCAGATCTCATTTGCTCATTACTAAACATTCATAAAATTCACTACAACTTTCCTGATATCTCAATTTGCTTTCTTTCAAATGTATTTAAACGTTAAACACATGTAAAATATTCAGGTCCTAGAAAAACAATAAAGATTATAGAACTAGGAGCCAGGTCTGGCAAAACATGCCTATAATCACAGTACTCTGGAGACTGAAGCAACAGGATCATGAGTTCGAGGCCGGCCTATGCTACAGAGAAACACTCCACCTAAACAAATAAGTAGATAAATAAATAACAAATAAATAAGGTTAATAATACGAGAGCCAGATCATAAGGTGGAACAAATTCTCACTTTTACTTATTAGCTATATGAATTTAGCTTCTTCACATTTGTCAGGCTTGGTTGTTCTCGTCTAGACAAAAAAACTAATAATAGCCCCTCCTGCCAGGTACCATGAGACTTCTGTGAGATGTTGTAGGGTCTGAACAAGCTAGTTCTAAACTGTAAGGTCACTTACATATGTAAGGCATCTGCAAAAGTGAACACTTGGGAGCTAGGAGGACAGCTTGAAATGAACACACCGAGTTGTAGTCCTGCGTCTCTAACTAGACGTTGAGGAAAATCACAAGCACTCTCTGGCCTTGTCTTCCCTGTCTGACAAGGAGGTTAGGTCTGGCAATTCCAAAGCTTCCCACTTGGGCTCCAGACTCCTGCCTTTCTGAAGGCCCTGGCTCTTACCACTGCCATGGGATTGCTTAGTGAATGCTTGCTTGCTTGAATAACCCAAGTTCTCACTACTTCATGAACAAAGTTATTTTTTAAAGTATCAGATTCAATACTATAACAGCACTGCCACCCCTAAGCCCTTCACAGATAATCCAGGTTTTACCTGTAGTAACACTTTCCAATCTGCACTTTCCACCACCAGTCCTTGTACTGAGAATGCTCCGTGGAAAGTGCTGCCAGATCCAAGGCCTGAGGAGACAATTCGTTTCCAGTTAGGATTTTCTTCTCTAACAGTAAACAGGCAGAAGGACAAATAATGAGACAAACCATATAATTAGCATCAATCAAAACATGCATTAGAAATCACACAGAAACTCGAGCTGCCCATGTTTCCAGATGGCCCACCAATTTCCTCTAAATAACCGGTTCCAGGCCCAAGGGCTAAACAGCACATGAGTTGGAAACACTGATCAAAGGGAGGCAGATCATAATATATTGGGATATAATTTTAACATAAAAGGCACAAAACTGAAACTTTAAAACCTGAGGATTTTATTCTCAAAATGCCTGCAAATTCAGTGGGTGTCAAGCTTTTGTTTGTAAGATGGGTCCAGTGGCAGTCTTCATAGTAAACACTGATGTAGAGAAGAAGCAAGAGAGCAGATAGAAAGGATGGGAGCTGTAGCGTAGCGGTGCAGTATTTACCTCCTACAGGACCACCCTGGGTTCAAATCCAGTAGTGACAGGGAAAAAAGAGAAAGACTGGCTTGATTTAGAAGCTGGGGAGATGGCTCAGTGGGTAAAGTCCTTCCTGTGCAAGCATGAAGACCTGAGTTCAGATCCCCAGCACCCAGAAAAAGGCCATAAATGGCACCATGCATGGTAACCTCAGTGCTAGGGTAGACATACATAAATTCTAAAAGAAAAAGAAAGGGGATTTGAAGAATAGGATCACAAAGAAGAGGGTATTTGGGTAACTGCTGCCTTCAGTGACCACTGCTCTGACATCACTGTGCCTTTCAGGAATTAACTCTTTTCTCCATATTTTGCTGTCTATCCCATATCTTTTTATTTTTATCTTTTTATTACTTTTTAAAAGATTTATTTATTTATTTATTTATTTATTTATTTATTTATTTATTTGAATGTACTATCTGCATGTAGGTCTGTGCACCCGTGTCATGTAATGCCTCGGAGGTCAGAAGAGGGTGTTGGATTCCCTGGAACTGGAGTTAAAGACAGTTCTCAGCCACCATATGGGTGATGGGGATCAAACCCGGGTCCTCTGCAAGAGCAGTCGGCACTCTTAATGGCTAGGGCATCTCTCCAGCCCTCTTTTTATTACTTTTATTTTATGTGTATGAGTGTTATGCCTGCATGTATGTAAGTGTACCCGTTTCATTCAGTGCCCACAGATGTCAGAAGAAGGCATTGGATCCCCTGAAACTGGAGTTATGGAGGGTTGTTAGCCACCACGTGGGTGCTGGTATTCAAACCCATGTCCTCTGCAAGAGCAGTCAGTGCTCTTAAACACTGAGCCATCTCTCCAGCCCCCTATACCAGATCTTTTTTTTTTTTGGTCTTTTTGAGACAGGGTCTCCCTGTAGCTCTGGCTGTCCTGGAACTCACTCTGTAGACCAGGCTGGCCTTGAACTCACAGAGATCTGCCTGCCTCTGCCTCCCAAGTGCTAGGATTAAAGGCGTGCACCTATCTCAGATCTTTTTTAAAGATTTATTTTTGCTGGGTGTGGTAGCGCACGCCTTTAATCCTAGCACTTGGGAGGCAGAGGCAGGCGGATCTCTATGAGTTCAAGGCCAGCCTGGACTACAGAGTGAGCTCCAGGCCAGCTGGGACTAAAGGGAGACCCTGTCTCAAAAATACCAAAAAAAAAAAAAAAAAAGATTTATTTTCATTACTTTTAATTCTATGTATGTGGGGGTAGTATGTCCACGTCTGAGTTGTTGGATCTCCCTGGAGACGGAGTTACAGGTGGTTGTTAGCCATCTGATGTGAATGCTTGGAACTGATCCTCTGTAAGAGCAGTACATGTTCTTAACTGCTAAGCAATGTCTCCAATCCTAATCCCAAATCTTTTTTATCTTTTACTTTCCAGTGTTTTACAGGATCAGATAAGAGATATCCAAATAAGAATTAGGATTTTTTTTTTTTTTGGGTATTTTTATGGAGAGGAAACAGAAACTCCTTTGACAAAGGAGAAAACAAGTTTTTGCTTTGGCATTTGAAACTCACAGCAATCTGGAACTTCTGTAAAGATCTGGTGAATAGAAATTGGAGTTATTAGTTAAATGAGAACTCTGATTTTTAATATTTATTATTCTTTCTCTTACAGTTGAAACTGTCCTATTTTGTACTCAGTGTTAATATAATCATAGTAACCAACAGTTCCATTAAAGGAAATCTTAGAGTTCTTAGTTCTGTCATCTCAAAATGCATTCTGCATTGCTGTCCATCCTACATATTAGCTCTTCTCTGAAAGGAATGCCAGAGGAGCTCTCTGAGCCTCTTATTGCAAAATTAATTACTTTCCTATGTGTTCTCTATCTTCTCTTGCTCCAAGGGGGATCTCTAAATATGCAAACTACTTAGCCAGGAATGCTGTCACCATGCTGAGCCTCTAATAGACTTGAAAAATCAACATCTCTACTTGAAAGCCATGGAAATTAAAAACAAGCCACATATGATTATTTTTTACATGTCCATTTTTCTTCCACCCTTCTAGCCTTAAAAATGAAGACAAAAAAATTGAAAATATGACTTCAAGTGGTATTATCTCCAGAAATGCTAAGAGAATGTATGAGCTCCATTCAAGTATGCATACTAACTTTGAAGCAATCTTCACAAAGACCTTTCCCAGGAAATAGATCATATTTATTATCATATTTAATATAACAAGACCTTCTACTATCTTAGAAAAAGCTGCTATTTGAACATTTCCATGTACCCTCACTTCCCAAGGTGAGATGTGGTGTTTATAATAGGTGGCTGAGTTTGCCCTTCAGATATGGCCCTGAATCAAGTCTTCTTATGTATGAACCAGATGTTTCTGTTAATCCAATCAAGGAAAAATACTAATCATTGTATTTTAAAAAATAAAAATAATAGAAAAGAAGAACAATTTAACAATCATTCCTCACAGGAGGGCTTGGACTGAACTAGACAGAAACACTTGTGACAATTTCCAAAGGCCCCTGAGCTCCCTAAGGACAGACACTTCTTTCCATCTTCACTGTTGTTTTGGAATGTTGCTGAGCTCACCAGAGGCACTGGAGAATGACTTGTTCAATGAATTAACTAGATTCTTTGTTTCTGATCTAGACTGAAAATATCTAAAGATACAAACAAAACTGTAATAGTAAAGAATTCATAATTCAGAGCTATATATATTTAAAAACTTTAAAGTTATGACATTTGATCAATATTTAAAATCTTGATTTGTATATGTGTGGGGTGGTGGGTATGTGGACATCTTGTTTTATGACACAGGCCCTTTCACTGGCCTGAGCTTGTGAAGTAGGGTAGACTGCCTGGCTAGTAGCACCCTAGGGGTCTCCCTGTCTCTACCTCCCCAGTACTGGGATTTCAAACATGGGCCACCACACCTAGGTTTTTCTTTCTTTTTAAAAAAATTATTTTATTTATTATTTTTATTTTATGTGTATGAGTATATTGCCCGTATGTATGTAAGTGAACCTATATCATGCAATGCCCATAGAGGTCAGAAGAGGGAGTCAGATTCCCCTGGAACTGGAATTACAGATAATTGTTTGCTGCCATGTGGGTGCTAGGAATTGAATCTGGGTCCTCTGCAAGAACAGCCAGTGCCCTTGACCACTAAGCCATCTCTCCAGTCCCTCTATTTTTTTTTTAATTATTTTTTATTTTTATTTTATATGTATGTTTTTATTTTTATTTTAGATATATGTTTTTATTATTTTTATTTTAGATGTATGTTTCACCTACATGTATAATTGCACCATGTGTGTGCCTGATGCCTGAGGAGGCCAGAAGATGGCCTCGGATCCCCTGGAACTGGAGTTGAGGACAGGTGTTAACTACCATGGGGTGCTGGGAACTGAACCTAGGTTCAGCAGCCAGTGCCCCTAACTGCTGAGCCATCTCTCAAGCCCTCTATAGCTTTTCTACTTGAGTTCCTGGGACTGAACTCAGGTCCTCATGCTTGCCAAGAAAGTACTTTATTGACTGCGCTATCTCAAAATCCCAGTTTTACAGCATTTAATGATCTTTGGAACACCCAGCCAGCCTTTCATTGCAATCTCTATTAACTATACCTCTTGGTACCCAGTCCATACTGCAACTCTCAGCAAGAGAACTACCACCCTCAAGACCCACTTCTTGGGACCCTTCTTGCTCAGTCCACAGCCATGCCTAGGCACTCTCCCTGCATTCCCCAGCCCCCATGCAAGTGGTACTCTCCCTTTTAATCAGAGAAGCCTCCTTTTCCAGTGCACAGTAGTCAACGTGGGGACTCATGGCTACAAAAGGTGCTGAAAAAAAAGTGATGTTTGAGTGTCCAACCCTAATCAAGACATCTGTGTCAGCCCCTCTGAGGCTCAGGGAACATTGTGGAAGAGAGGAGAAAGGAGTGTAAGAGCTACAGATTGGGAGAGTGCTGTAAAATGCCAGCTCCTGGGCAAGATGAAGTCGCTGTGATCACAAACTCACGGCAGCAGCTGATGCCTGTGCTGGGTCTGCACAAGAATGGACCACATTACCCCTCACTGCTCAATAGTCACTACTGATAGATGTGGGAGGGGGGGTCCACTGCCTTTAGTTACGTATCCACTGGTGGTGCCACAACGTTCCAGTGTACAGTCTCAACCCCAACGGTCATGCAGGTGGCCCTTGGTTAAGCTACATGAGTGAGAAAAAAACAAATAAACAAAAGTCATGAATCTGGGAAAGGGACTGATAGCAATGAACGGAGCTCATAGGGATGAGGCATGATCATATATTATATATTCAATTAAATAAAACTAGCTTATTAGCTTTTTCTGGAGATTTTTTAAAATTTATTGAATTCTGGGGCTGGAGGGATGGCCTAGCGGCTAAGAATGCCAATCGCTCTTGCAGAGGACCCGGGTTCGATCCCCAGCACCCACATGGCGGCTGAGAACCATCTGTAACTCCAATTCCAGGAGAACTCCAGTTCCAGGGGAATCCAACACCCTCTTCTGACCTCCGCGGCATTGCACGACACGGTGCACAGACCTACATGGAGACAGTACATTCATACACATAAAAAATAAACAAATAAAAATTTTTTAAATTTATTGAATTCTTATGTTTTTCATACAGAATATCTCAATCAGTCTTTTTTATGGGAAAAGGGCAATTTTTGTAATTTATTGTTTTACATATATTTTTTGTACAGCTTTTAATTAATATCTGTATCAATAAGATCTTAAAATATCACTTTTAAAACTCAAAGGTTTGTTAAAGTTCAAATGTAGAAGGAACAAATCTAGACTATGTAAAGTCTATGAACTTGTCTAAATATTAAAGAATTTTAAACTATTGTTATAGTTATGACAACTTTAGGCTGCTGAAATTAAAGAGCATGTGGATATAAAGATTTCAGATTTAAAAAGTTCCAGATCATCAACTCAAAAGCACTTTGGATTGTCAACAGCACCAATATCTGGCAAAAACAGAATACAGAGAAAAACATAATTGCAAATCCAAAGGCAGAAATGTAGTCTTCTTCAGACCAGCTCTGTGTGTGTGTGTGTGTGTGTGTGTGTGTGTGTGTGTGTGTGTGCACTTGCGTGCCATGAAGCACGTGTGGAGGTCAGAGGACGACTTTCAGGACTTGTTCTCTCCTTCCACCATGTGGCTCTTGGGGAGTGAACTCAGGTCGTCAGGCATGTCAGTAGCTGTCTTAACCTCCAACCCTTTTTTTTTCTTCCTCAACATTGAAAGACCACTTAATAGCACCCTCAATATTTAGCAGTAGCATTAGCCTTTTTAGCAGACAGATATAAAGTGACCAACCCACATGTCACTTTACTTTGTCACTAATGTCCCCCCAAAATAGGAGGACAAAGGCCGAAATACCATTGTCCATCAAAATCACTTCTACCTTCTTAACGCTTAAATGCTAATTCATAGTTCTTGATATTCACCTACGATATTTCTGTATTTATGTAAAATATTTTATTTTTATAAATTTGAAGGTCACTCAAAATAATGCATATAAAAACACCTCTGATTTCCCTAGTATTTTAAAAATGGAACTCACTTTTTCTCTTTCCAGCTAAAGTTGCAAAATATATAAAAGGCATTTTAAAATGCCCATTTTGTGCTCATTATCTAAACCCCTTTTCAGAAAATAACATTTGCGATACAATCTAAAATGACATTTTAATGGAACAGTCTGAGCACAAGAGCACTATGTGCAGGGGTGTGTGTGTGACCATGCTGTAGCCAATCACAGTATCAAAGCAAGGGCTTCAGTAACTATTAAAGAATAAACCAATCAGCCCATAAATCAATGAGTGGATTCATGGATAAAAATGAAAAGAACCAATAGTTTCTACTTTTTACTAAGTAAAAACAAACAGAAGTTGGCCAGGTATGGTGGCTCACACCTTTAATCCCAGCACTTGGGAGGCAGAGGCAGGCAGATCTCTGTGAGTTCAAGGCCAGCCTGGTCTACAGAGTGAGTTCCAGGCCAGCTGGGGTTACAGAGAGACCCTGTCTCAAGAAAGGAAAAGAAAGAAAGAAAGAAAGAAAGAAAGAAAGAAAGAAAGAAAGAAAGAAAGAAAGAAAGAAAGAAAGAAAGAAAGAAAGAAAGAAAGAAAGAAAGAAAGAAAGAAAGAAAGAAAGAAAGAAAG
>VZQC01000192.1:1046496-1130055 GCA_009823505.1 Rhizomys pruinosus | reverse complement strand
TGAATAAAAAAAAAAAAAAAAAGAAAAAAAATTTTTTTTTGGTGTTTTTGAGACAGGGTCTCCCTTTAGTCCCAGCTGACCTGGAACACACTATGTAGATCATCTGAACTCAGAGATCTGCCTGCCTCTGCCTCCCAAGTGCTGGGATTACAGGTGTGTGCCTCCATGCCTGGCTATCTATTTTTAAATAATATATACAGGAATCTGTCATAAGTATATATGGCTATATGTTTAGTTATATTGAGTGGCTACTTTTTGACTTAACATTATAAAATAAATATAGGCAATTTTGATCATTATGATTTTAATGGCTGCATGAAAAGTCCATCATGATGTTTATCATAACTTATGGATTTTTTTCTCTAGCACTAAGCATTTATGTTGCTTCCAAGTACTTTTGCTAGTACATCTAATGCTATAATAAACATTATTGCGCCGGGCGTGGTGGCGCATGCCTTTAATCCTAGCACTTGGGAGGCAGAGGCAGGCGGATCTTTGTGAGTTCAAGGCCAGCCTGGTCTACAGAGTGAGTTCCAGGACAGCTGGGACTACAGGGAGACCCTGTCTCGAAAAGATAAAAAAAAAAAAATTATTGCAAATATAGGGACTTTTTCTGAAATTTTTTGAGGATCACAGACACAAGTTAGACAAATATGTGTATTGCCACTTACTTTACATTAGCATATTACTTTCCAAACTGTACCCTGTAGAATATCATTTATCATTTGTAATAAGTTACTACAATTTTTCCCTAAGCATTCAAAGGCCTTTCATTTTACATTTTTCTTATCAGCAAGAAAATCATCCGTACTGCACCTGTTTACTGCTATTTTCTCCAAACTACCTGTTATTTGGGTCATTTCCATTTTTATAAAAAGCTTTAAGGACTGCGTGGCTGCTCTGTGGGTAAAGCACTTGGTGAGCAAGCATGTGGACCTGGAGTTCTGATCCCCAGAACCCAAGTAAAAGAAAGCTGTGGTGGGGCACCCTTAACCCCAGAACAGGGAGGCAGAAACAGGGAATCCCCTGAGCAAACTGGCCAGCTGGACTAGCTGGACCAGTGAGCTGCAGGATCTGCATAAAACCTGCCCCAATACAATAGGAAGAGTGTGATGAGGAAGACTCGAACTTACCCCCACCCCCCGTCAAACAACACACTAGAAAAAAGTGTTCTAAAAAATCCATTTAATCTTTTCTAAATATAACAAATAATATTTAAAATCAAATATTTAAAATTAAAGGTTTCTGGGCCGGGCGTGGTGGCGCATGCCTTTAATCCTAGCACTTGAGAGGCGGAGGCAGGTGGATCTTTGTGAGTTCAAGGCCAGCCTGGTCTACAGAGTGAGTTCCAGGACAGCTGGGGCTACAGGGAGACCCTGTCTCGAAAAGAACAACAACAAAAATAAAATCAAAAGTTTCTTTGCCCCCTTCTATTCACTATATAGAAATCATATATATGAATCAGTAAGTTTCCTTCCTTTGCAACTGCTTCACAAATCCAACCCAATCCATGAAGTAGAGTTTAAATTTTTGGTATACATGTTTTTGTGCACACATGTGCACACATATGCATGTATGTGGAGGCCAAGGGTCAATCTTGAATGCCATTCCGCCAGAGCCAATTATCTTTTATTTTATTTTTTAGGCAGAATCTGTTGTTTGGCTGGCTAGCCGGCAAGTCCCCAGGAATCTATCTGCCTATCTGTGTCTGCCTCCCCAGCCCTGGGATCACAAACGCATGCCGCTATGCAGTTATTTTATGGGAGTTCTGGGGATTAGTGCTTGTCCTCCTGCTTTCAAGGCAAGCACTTTATTAACTGAGCCCTCTTCCTCAGCCCTGGTTTAAACTTTAATAATTCATTGACCCAGTATCTAAAAGAATGTCCCCAAACAAACTTTCTCAACAGTCACTTAATGAATCACAAAGATCTACTGCAAAGAGTGAAAAATTCTGCTCAGAGCTGACTGTTTTGAATGTACTCTTTCTCTAGTCCTAAACATATGCATGGAAGATTTATAAATTGAGACTCTAGTTCCTAATAATATTTTGCATAATTTTCTTGTTACTGAGTTATATTTGAAAGTCATTTTTGTAGCATCTATTAATTCATTGATTTTTAAAAAATTTTTTATTTATTATTTTTTTGTGTATGAGTATACTGTCTGCATGTAGGTTGGTGCACCCATGTTGTGTAATGCTGCAGAGGTCAGAAGAGGGTGTCGGATTCCCCTAGAACTGGAGTTAAGCTGGGCGTGGTGGCGCACGCCTTTAATTCTAGCACTCGGGAGGCAGAGGCAGGCGGATCTTTGTGAGTTCAAGGCCAGCCTGGTCTACAGAGTGAGTTCCAGGATAGCTGGGACTACAGGGAGACCCTGTCTCGAAAAGACAAAAAAAAAAAAAATAAGTTAAAAAAAAAAAAATAACTGGAATTAAAGATGGTTCTTAGCTGCCATGTGGGTGCTGGGGATCAAACCTGGGTCCTCTGCAAGAGCAGTCGGCACTCTTAACCGCTGAGCCATCTCTCCAGCCCCAATTTATTGATTTTTTTTTTTTTAATGAGCTAGTAAATACACCTTCCATGGGTTGTTGGGTTGTTAAATGGAATTCAAATCTTTAACTCCTGCTATTAGTCCTGAGCCTTATTTTCAAACAAATGTTTTTAATGTTTCTATAATTTCTGAATAGCAGTAGTTTCTCTACTACAGTAGTTCCCAAACCTGACTGAAAAATTAGCACTGCCTGCAGAGCTGTTTATACCAACAGTCACCAGTTATCCCCTTGGGGATTCTTATTTAGGAAATATAACACAGACCCATCTACTCATTGTTTTTAAATTTCACAGGTAATTAAGGAAAGGGGCTCCATTTTGCATTCTTTTTACTTGGCCAACAAGACTCTTCAAAAGAGCAGAGACTTGGTCAGCCTGCCTCCCTCTGTGATCTCAGGGCTGGAACAGGTCATGCAAAAATGATAGTAGATGGAAGAGCAGATGTCTCTTTATAAATGAATTGATTAAAAACAATGAGCCGGGCGTGGTGTCCCACGCCTTTAATCCCAGCACTTGGGAGGCAGAGGCAGGAGGCTCTCTGTGAGTTCAAAGCCAGCCTGGTCTACAGATTTCCAGGTCAGGTAGGGCTACAGGGAGACCCTGTCTTTAAAAGATAAAATAATAATAATAATAAAATAAAATAAATGAATTAGTCTTCAAAATACCAAGCGTATAAAGCA
The DNA here is from genome assembly GCA_009823505.1 of Rhizomys pruinosus. Lineage (NCBI taxonomy): Eukaryota > Metazoa > Chordata > Mammalia > Rodentia > Spalacidae > Rhizomys > Rhizomys pruinosus. The sequence continues at coordinate 1,126,826 of VZQC01000192.1, read as the reverse complement.
AGGCATGGTGGCACACACTTGTAATCTCAGCACTTGATGGACAGACTCAGAAGCACTAAGGTTCTGAGGCCAGCCTGGGCTACATAGTAAAACCCAATTTCAAAAAACAAAAATGATAAAAAAAACTTCTAAGAATATAGTTTTATGACAATGTAGTATTAGATTTATTCATCTGTGAAAATGGACAGTATATGAATGTCTCGTTTTAAAGAAGGTCTTAGACACTATCACATAAAAGCCTCTGACTAGCTTTATATGAAGTGAGGATGACTTTCTTCTGTTACAGAAGTGTGCACGGTTTCTAGGTGGCCCATCCTCCATTCCGTCTTCCCTCTGTGACCACATCTTTGTCCTCTTCACCACAGGTAGTCCCACACTGTCACCCACCCAGGCTCTTACTGCATTCTAATGCAGAAATTCTTAGAGCATGCAATGTGTCTCCACTTGGACAGCCTTCTGTTACTTCAAACACAAAATGCCTTGAAGTGACTACTTCAGCATCGTTGTGGACTGATGACCTTCCTCCATCCCGTTCTCACAGCATCCTGAGGTGGCAGTTTGACAAGTGTCCCTTTCCTCTGTCCCCAATATCAAATCTATCATCAAGTTTAGACATTTCTTTGTTTAAACCATTTCTTTTTCAAAAATGCTTCCATTTTTGAAGATAAGACCTATTTATCTCTCATTTCATCTTCTGTTCATGGTTTTGCCTTTTCTTTACAGTCATCTCTCCTCCCTTCCAGAAAATCTTGATTACTCTATGGATGTTTGCCAGCTTCAACCACCCTTATGAAGTTTTCCTCTGCTACTTCCAGTTTGCCCATCGCTTCTTTTGTTTGTTTGTTTGTTTGTTTGTTTGTTTAGGCATGGTCTCAATATTTATTTCAGAGTGGTTTTAAAATTTTAATTTTCCCACTTTGGCCTCCTGAGTGACAATTAGTCCTTTGCTTCATTTATGTGAATTTTATTTCCTCAGTTAAATTGAACAGTTTATAGAAGCAGGAAAAAGCATCATATTTTCATTAGTTCTCTTAATACATCACATTGTGGTTGAAACAGAAAACACAACTGAGAAAAGTATTATTCTCCTGAACCCTTGACATATATGCAAAAATGAGGAAAATACTATCAGACATTACAAAACAAACTTCATTTGACTCAAAAAACAAAAAACAAACAAACAAACAAAAAACCTCGGGGCTGGAGAGATGGCTCAGCAGTTAAGAACACTGACTGCTTTTGCAGAGGTCTGAGGTTTGATTACCAGCACCCACATGGCAACTAACAACCATCCCTAATTCCAGTTCCAGGGGAATTCAACACCTTCTTCTGATGTCCACAGATACTGCACAACACATGTACACTTACATACATCCAGGCAAGTGGTCATACACAGAAAACTAAAAATTAACAAATATTAAGAAAACAGAAATTTTGTGAGCTTTCTCCTCATTTACATACCACTGCATAGAAATTGAAACAAATTTACAAGGTCACATACATACAGCCTCAAAATTCATTAGAGAGAAGTTACTATGAAAATTATTTCTGAACTAGGTGGTCAGTGACATGGCTCTTGACATTATTCTTTCTACTTCTGTATGTCTGAAATCCTCTATCAAGAGAGTGGCTCACTATTAAGAAGGCAAAAACAGTGGTAAATTTCTAAAATTCTGTGTTCAAAAGACCAATGGATCAACAGTACTATCTGTATAAAGAATAAATTACCACATAAGTGTACAGTATTCTTTATTATCTATACCCTGCCCTTTGATGAGACATACTCTACAAACCAGGCACAATTCTTACATTTCTATATTTCTACCAATTTTCTCACTGAAACTGAGAGTTTCACTTTCAGCAATTGGTAATCATTCTATTTGTTTTCAAGGTAGGAAATACAAAACTTCAGAAACTAAAGCCCCAAAGTCTGACATTTTGTAATACAAGGAAATAGTATGAAATCATAACTTACCATCTTAACATCATTTTCATGATGAAAGATATATTCAAATAAAGCCTGTGAAGAAAAAAGTCCAAATGCATTCAGTTTCCTTTTAATATAGCTCTTTATCATGTTACATTAAAACTGACGCTCGGTTTGACTCAAAGACACAGGGTAATCTAAAGTGCTTGGAACTTGTGAGCAAAGGCTGTGACCATCATTTGTTATAACACTGCATCTTAAAATTCTACTACTTAAAACCCACTTCTTGGGGCTGGAGAGATGGCCTAGCGGTTAAGAGCTCCGACCGCTCTTGCAGAGGACCTGGGTTCGATCCCCAATACCCACATGGTGGCCGAGAACCGTCTGAAACTCCAATTCCAGGAGAACTCCAGTTCCAGGGGAATCCGACACCCTCTTCTGACCTCCGCGGCATTGCACGACACAGGTGCACAAACTTGCATGCAGACAGTACATTCATACGCATACAGAAATAAAAAAAAAAAAACACTTCTTTTTTCACAGTCTTATGCTTTTTCTCCTTTGTGTTCTATACATTATTTCATTAGAAATGAAATGTTTATTTTATTTCTTAAAGACTTATTATTATCATAAAAGTTTCAACCAATTTTACTCTATGTATTATATATGATTATTTAATTATGACACTGTAACATGGGAAATCAGAACATTGCCTCTGAAACAACATGGAATGCAAGTATTAAGTACAATTTTCTGCTTAATTTTTAAAGTGATCTCTTCAGGTTGCCTTAACAGAGGGTGACTCAACCCAGTCTCATACTGGATTCAGATAAATTAAATCAGAATCCAGGAGGTAAGGGGCCGGGGAAGCCCCTGCACTAGAGCTCGTAAGCCCGGGGTGACTTAAGGGACAATCAGGGCTAAAAGTATTTTTGGTGCTCTCCTCCACTGCTTTTTACACTTGTTAGTGACACTGGGAGATGGCACAGTTATTAATAAGGAAGACTTTGAGGAAAGAAAAAAGAAAGGAAAGGGAAGGGAAGGGAGGAGGGGAGGGGAGGGGAGAGAAGGGAAGGGAAGGGAAGGAAGAGACGAGAAAAGAGAAAGGAGGGAAGGAAGGAAAGGAGGGAAGGAAGGAAAGGAGGGAAGGAAGGAAAGAAGAAAAGAAAGGAAGGAAGGAAGGAAGGAAGGAAGGAAGGAAGGAAGGAAGGAAAGAGGAAGGAAGGAAGGAAGGAAGGAAGGAAGGAAAGAAAGAAAGAGAAAGAAAGAAAGAAAGAAAGAAAGAAAGAAAGAAAGAAAGAAAGAAAGAAAGAAAAGATAATCCCAACTACTTGGTGTAGAGGGCAGATAGCTAAGGCAGGAGTATCATTAGAACCTTGTCTCAAGGAAGAAAGGAAAGGGGAAGAGGAAGGAGAAAAAAAGGTAAGGATGAAGGGCTGCAGGTGTATATGGCCCTAGATTTGATCCCTAGCACAGCAAAAAAGGAAAGGAAATGAGAAAGAGGTCAAATGTGATGATGCACACCGGTCATTTTAACTGTCAGAAGCTAAAGTAGGAGATCAGGAGTTCAAGACCATCTCGAGATATATACATATGTATATGGAGAGAGAGAGAGAGAGAGAGAGAGTGTTTTAGGGTCAACCTGACACACCTGGGTTAAGGGAGCCCCAATTGGGGAATTGGCTCCATTGGACCGGCCTGTGGCCATGTCTGTGGAGTATTGTCTTGATTGTTGAGCTATGTGGGAGAGTCCAGCTCACTGTGGGCAGTGCCACCTCTGGGCAGGTTGTTATGTACAGTATAAGAAAGCAGGCTGGGCATGGGCCAGGGGAGCAAGCCAGTAAGCAGCATTCCTCCATGGCCTGTGCCTCAGCTCCTGCCTCCAGGTTCCTGCCCTGAGTTCCTAACTTGGACTCCCTGAGTGATAAACTGTGACCCAGGAGATGTGAGCCAAATAAACCCTTTCCTCCCCAAGTTGAAATTGGTCAGAGTGTTTTGTCACAGCAATGGAAAACCGAAGTAGAACAAGAGAGAGAGAGAGAGAGAGAGAGAGAGAGAGAGAGAGAGAGAGAGAGAGAGAGACCGAGACCTTGTCTCAAAAAGAACAACCATAAAAACAAAAACGAACAACCTATGACAACCTACAAAAGAAAACAAAAAAAAAGCTAAAGTGCGACCAGTGCCCCCACCATGAGAAGAATTTACAAGAGCCAAGTCAGTGTCAGTGTCTGAGCCTTGCCACAGGCGTCCCAGGAAACACATCAACAATATAAAGAAATCCTGATGAGCCAAGGTAAGTTGGGGGTCAAAGGCAGAAAAGCCTGGCGACAGTCCTACATCACACTAAAGAAGCACAAAAATCTAGTTCAGGCTAAATCTAGCACACAGACAGGTCTGTCCTGAATGCATATTAATGTAATTGAGGGAAGTGCCTCCACTGACTGCATTGTCATTAGCCGAATAGCAGCAGCATTGATCCGCCAGCCAGCCAACTCAAACTGCAGGAAACCAGAAATACTCTCATACAGAAAAGGGAAATGAGCTTTAAGTTCTGCAAAACGCTTTTGCATTTGGTGGGCAGGTATCAGCCTAGAATAATGCTGTCAGTGAAGAGAGAGTTTAAGGAAAAAGTCATTAGCATTATTCTAGGCCGATACCTGCCCACCAAATGCTATTCCTTTTTTTTCCCTGCCCAGAATGACTACAGTTGGGAGTTAACTCAGCACAAAGTTCACAGAGATTTTAGCTGAGAACTGAGCTAGAGTTCAGAAAGCAAATGTTCCTGTCTGAATCAGTCCCAGCTATCTCCCAAGGTTGAGGAGGGCATTTGCTTTGTTTTGTTTGGTTTTCTTTTCTTTTGTTTCATTTTGTGACATGTGTGTATGCTTGTATGCCTGCATGTAGAGGCCAGAGGACAACCTTGGATGTTGTTCTTCCTCAAGCACACACACCTTGGGATTTTTTTCTAAAGATTTATCTGTGTGTGCACACATGTGTGCATGTGTGTACACATGTGTCTGCACAACTGTATGCACACTAGGAAGCTGGAAGGGAGGGGATGGTCTATCCCTCTCTGCATCTTTCTTTGTCACAGCATATCAACCCTGCATCTGGGGCTCACATTTCTCTTGGCTAGGATGGAAGCCAGCAAGCCCCAGGAATCCCCCTGTCTCCATCTCCCTCAGAACTGGGGTTCCAAGTGAACAGTATGCTGGGGTCCAATTCCAGCCCTCATGACTGTGCGGCAAGCCCCCTTGGTCCCCAAGCTATTTTTCTAGCCCCACCTTGTTTCTCAAGACAGGGTCTCTCATTGGCCTGCAGCTCACCTGCCAGACACCTGTTCTAGCTTCGCTTCTGCTGCTGTGATAAAATACCCTGTCAAAAAGCAACTGAAGAGAGCAAAGTGCTTATTTGACTTAAGATTCCAGGTTCATTATTATGGGGAAGTCAAAGCAGGTCCTTAAAACGTCACATCTACACTCAAAAGTAGAGAGAATAAACACATGGAGATAGACATGGTGCATGCCTTTAATCCCAGCACTCGAGAGGCAGAGGCAGGGTGGCCTCTATGAGATGGAGGCCAGTCTGATCTACAAGGCCAGCTGGAGCTATAGGAAGACCTTGTCTCAAAAATATAAATAAATAAATAAATAAATAAATAAATAAATACATAAATACATAAACAAACAAACAAACACACTGATACAAAAGCTCACTCTCTGCTGCTTCCTCCTCTCTTATACTGTTCAAGACCCTCCTTTGGGAATGATGCTGCCCAAAATGGTCTTCCTACACTGACAATGAAGACAATTCCCTCACAGAGATGCTCAAAGGTCAACGTGATCTAAATAATTCCTCATTAAGACTCTCTTCCCAGGTGGTTCTAGGTTGTGATGAGTTAAAAGTTAAAACTAACCAGCATACACACTCAGCTTTTTTAACATTTAGTGTGTGTGTGTGCATGTGCATGTGTGTGTGTGTGCATGTGTGCCCACACACTTATAATAGCACACATGTGGAGGTCACTGGACAACCAGTGGGAGTCAGTTCTCTCCTACCACAAGTGCCTGTGTCCACTGGCTCTCCGGCTAGCCCATACCCAGCTGTTTAATGTGGATTCTGGGGAGGAAACTCGGGTCCACAGGCTTGTGTGACTAGCACTTCACCAACCTCCCCAGCCCCTTCATCCCCAAGCCTGTTGTTCTGGGAAGGTCCCGAACACCTCCTTTCCTGTCTCTTCTTCCGTCCCCTCTCCTCCCTCTCACCCTTCATCCACCTGCTCTCTCTACCACTAACTTTCTCCTTGGTTTAAAGGAATACTCAGAACCATTTAGAATTACCAGTGCAGTTGGCTTGCTAGAATCTGGCTTGAGAAATAATTACTAAAAGGCCTAATTAATTACTAATTGAATATACATGTACTTATTACCCTTTCGACAGTCTAATTCACAAGGATAGAAGATTATTTTTCTGAGACTAGTCCAAGATGAAAAATAAACACATACTGGTTCATCTCACCTCAACGTCACTGCACAGGAATACTACATATCTGCTTTCTTTGCTATTATTGTTGTTAAACAAGGAAAAAATATTTTCCTACAAGAACAATCTATGTACTTTATTTCTTGTTGGCTTTACTTAATTCAAGACAAAGAGAATCTTTACCTATTGCACCAACTAAACATCTCCGTTTCCATAGTTCCATTGTCATAATAATTCTATCATCACCTTATAATCATTTGAAGCACATACCTTTGCCAATTTCGGTTTCTGGGAATATTTTGTTAAATTCAGTCGAGACAAATTTATAAATGGCCCATCAGGACTTGTAAGCATGGAAGCCTATGAGGGAAAAGAACAAAAAGTTTGAAACTTTCTCCTGAAACATAAATTGGGTTTCATGAGCACAAAATTATAAAGGATTATAGAACTTATAAAAATTATAAATCAAAGTCATCTTCAAGAGTTTTTGTATAGCTCTCCACCATGACAACGGTAGAACAAGTTGTTACCCCAGCAATATAAGGCTCTGAGAGAGCAGACAGAACTCACCGTCCCCATTCTGACAAATCTTCCAGATGAGCTAGTGACAGGGCGTGCTGTATAGGCAGTTCTGGGTGTTCTGATGGCCTGTTCCATGGTACCTGGCCTTCCACCCTGTGTGCCGGGCCTAAGGAAACCTGTAATAGGTCTTCCAGCTTGAGTGATTGGCCTGTGAAGAAGGGAAGTTGTCACAATACAAACAAGATCAATTAAGGAAAGACTCTCCTTTGCTCTGGTTGGTATTTGGTGGCAGAAGAAGGAAACGCAAACACAGACCTGACAGCTTGACTTGGTCCTCCTGTCTGGATAGTTCCAGGGAGTTTCAAGGATGTTCCAGGGCCTACACAATGAGATGGTAATCAATTTGCATATTATGCATTAATATTTTTTTAAACTGTAGTCTATTTTTCAGAATTATGCTGGCCTGATAAAGATGGTATTAATACCCAGGAAACATGTTTTAGGAAAATGTGCCTGACGCTAATATTCAGTGAGCATCTATCATTGTTTTTTTATGCTATCATATGTGGTCTTCACAATGAGTCTATAGGATGGGTAAGTGTTGACCCATTTAGCAAAGGCTGACAGAATTAAGGTAGTAGATCAGTCTATCAGCAGAGCTTGGATTCGAATTCAAAACTAGCATGTTCTAAAGTTTAAAGCAACCGTTTTGGACTTACAAATTACTTTTCATATAAATGTCTCCAAATAAAAGATTATATTTAGAACTTACATATTTAGCTATATACAGAACACGTTAATGAGGAATAAGGACATTTTAACAATGAATGAATTGCCATCAAGACTACCATAGGTTACAGTCATCATCCAATGCTTGTGTACCTGACTTGAACTCTGAACCATCCCTTAAACCTTCACAGCCCCACACCTTATGACCTCACATAGCACATTAAATGAAGTGTTTTCATCTGGTAATATTTTTCTTGAGACAGGGTCTCACTATGTAGCCATGGCTCACCCGGAGGTCACTGTGCAAACCAGGCTAGCCTCTGCTTCCTGATGGCTGGGATTAAAAACCTGTGGCACCATGCCTGACTCATCTGACTCATATGAAAGTTTTTATTTTATGGTATGTGTACACGTTTGTATGTGTGTGTGTGTGTGCGTGTGTGTGTGTGTGTGTGTGTGTGTGTGTGTGTGTTTGCAAGCACGGTCAGCATCAGGGGTCTTCCTCAATAGCTCTCCATCTCATATTTTGAGGGTCTGAACTCAGAGCTCACTAATATGGCTAGGCTGCCTGACTAGTGAGCCCCAGGGATTCCTGGCTCTTGGATTATGGACATCTACAATTTTTTGTGGGTGCTAGGAACAAAACTCAGATCCTCATAATTGTGCAGCAAGCACTTAACTAAACTAGGCATCTTCCTAGTCCCTTAAAGAATTATTTTTTTTTAATCCTTTTAGGATACTTCTAATGGCTAGATGCTTCCTGTGCTTAGATTTTAAGATTAAAAAATCAGGCTGGGGCTGGAGAGATGGCCTAGTGGTTAAGAGCACCTACCGCACTTGCAGAGGACCCGGGTTTGGTCCCCAGCACCCACATGGCGGCTGAGAACCGTCTGAAACTCCAATTCCAGGAGAACTCCAGTTCCAGGGGAATCTGACATCCTCTTCTGACCTCTGCGGTATTGCACGACACGGGTGCACAAACTTGCATGCAGACTGTACATTCATACACATACAGAAATAAATAAAATTAATTTTAAAAAAGTAAAAAAAAAATCAGGCTGGAGCCAGGCATGTTGGTTCAGGCCTTTAATCCTAGCACTTGGGAGGCAGAGATAGGTGGATCTTTGTGAGTTCAAGGCCAGCCTGGTCTACAGAGTGAATTCCAGGACAGCTGGGGCTACAAGGAGACCCTGTCTTGAAAAGAACGAAAAAAAAAAAAAAAAAAAAAAGGCTGGAGAGATGGCTCAGTGGTTAACAGCACTGGCTGCTCTTACAGAGGACCTGGGTTCTATTCCCAGCACCCACATGGCGGCTAAGAACAGTCTTGGTCCAGGCATGGTGGCACCCGCCTTTAATCCCAGCACTTGGGAGGCAGAGGCAGTCGGATCTCTGTGAGTTCAAGGCCATCCTGGTCTAATAGCGAGCTAGCTGGGACTAAAGTGAGACTCTGTCTCAAACGAAAAAGATTTAAAAATCTTCTGACCTATTAGATAATCAGCTTCTAGTAGAATGCGTAATATAACTCTACTGGAAAATTAATATATATCAACTTATGCCTTAAGTTTAATAGAACTGAATAGTGCAAGGAAAGCTTTTGTACTATAGGTAGAATAGAAACGATTGAGTTTGGATGGTTAAATTTTTATTTTATTAATCTATTAGTGTGCATATATGCATGGTGTGGGGGGACGCACACATGTGCAGTCACCTATGGACGCCAAAGGACAGTTTTCAGGAGTCAGTTCTTTCCTTCCACTATAGGCTCTAGGGACCAAATCCAAGTCATCAAGGCTTGCATCGCAAGCACTTTACCCTCTGAGCCACCTCACCAGCCCAAGCTAATTTTGCTATATATGAATGACCTATGTATATAATATTTATGTACATAATTTCTCTATATATTATTTGTTTGTTTGAGACAGGATCTCACTTTCTAGCCAGGATGGCCCTGAATTTACTAAGTAGCCAAAGCTGGCCTTAAATTTGCAAAGATCCTGTTGCCTCAGCCTCCCAAGTACTAAGATTATAAGCATGTGCCATCATGCCTAGCCATAAATACAGAAAGACAGACAAACACACACACACACACACACACACACACATATATATACACATACATATACATATGTATATTTATTCCTCCTATATACAGCTTTCCTCCTCCCAGTAATGGAGGGGGAATCAGTGATTCCTCCTAAAAGAGGAGTCAGTACTTACGTGGAACTTGAGCAATAGCATTTTCATCCAGAATCATCTCTGCAATTCCTTCCTGAGCCACGTCTATTTCATCTATGTACACCATTTCAGTTAGTGCTCGTGCTTTTAAAATCCAAGCTGCCTAAAGACCACAGGAAAATAAGATGTCCAATCAAAGAGAAATACAACACACCTTACAGAAGAACTAGACTGCTTTGTTAGGATCACTTCTGCATTCTTTTTTCGGGGCCAAGACCTTCACAAAATCTTCCCCAGTTCTCCAACATCAGCCAGTCATCCCCCTGTCTTTCTTAGTCTTCTTCTTAGGCTTTTTATCTTATGCAATTACCATATTTGACAAATATTGCTGTTATCTAGGCATATTAGAGAGCCCCCTCCTCTCCTGAATACAAGTTTATTAACCTTATGCACTTCTGACATTTCTAGACCTTTTCTCACTTTTAAAGTTGATTTATTTTTATTGTATGTCTATGAGTGTTCTGCCTGCATGTAAGTGCACCCATACATGCAGTACCCACAGAGGCCAGAAGAAAGTGTTGAATCCCCTGGGACTTGGTTGTTACCTACCAAGTGGGTGCTGGGAATTGAACACAGGTACTCTGCAAGAGCAGCCACTGATTTTAACTGCTGCCATCTATTCAGCCCAACAGATCTTTAGCTATTTATACATAACAGATATTCAAGAAACGTTGGATGGATCAAGATAAGATCAATGTCACTGGATTTTAAATAACTACTTAGACCTGATAATTTTGTGATCTAGTCAGAAGAAAATCTGCCAAAGAGTAGGGAAAATTTAAAAAGGTAATTACGGACTCAACTCTGAAAACATCATCATCTTTGCTAGAGTTTGAGAAGTGCAATATGAGAGTGCGCAGAGCTCTCTGTGAGGATGTGCACACTCTACTTGCTCTTCAAACACATGAAACTGCTTTACTGCAGAATAAAAGCTAAGAGTGAGTAGGGCATGGTGGCTCACACCTCTAAGCCCAGCACTCAGGAGGCAGAGGCAGGCAGACCTCTGAGTTCAAGACCAGCCTGGTCTATGTAGTGAGTTCTAGGACAGATGGGGCTACAGGAAGACCCTGTCTCAAAAAGACCAAAAAAAATAAAATAAAATAAAACAAAATAAAAATAAAAGTTAAGAATGATAAAGCACAGTGTCCTGTGCAAGACTTAAGAGCACAATTCTTTTTTCAAAATTTATTTTAATTTTATGAGTGTTTTGCCTGCATGTATACAAGCGTAGCTGTGTGTGCAGTGATTACAGAGGCCAGAAGAGGGCATCAGACCCTCTGCACTGGAGATATGGATGTTTGTGAGTTGCAATGTGGAGGCTGGGAACCCAACCCAGGTCCTCTGCAAGAGAAGCCAGTGCTCTTAACCAATGAGCCATCTCTCCGGCCCAAGATTCTTAGAGAAAAAACATAGACCTGACTCTACAGTCTAGAGGGAAGAAAGAGTAGCAGAGAAATCTGAGGAGGGACTAGGATTCAGTATCCTAAGGATCTGGTTAAGCAGGCTGAATGAAGTTTATCGATTAAGGGCTGAGATAGGGAAAAACCAACAGCTACAGGAGGTCACAAAGTCCCCATGTGTAGAGCCTCTCCAGCTGGTCAGTTTATTGCACACCTAGTTAACACCTAGCATCAGGCTAGGTTCTGAGTGGGAAACATAAGGTTGAAGTATGGATCCTGATCATGCATCATCTAGTGGGCTAAAAACAAAAACAAGGGCCTGGAGAGATGGCTCAGTGGTTAAGAGCGCCGACTGCTCTTGCAGAGGACCCAGGTTTGATTCCCAGCACCCACATGGCAGCTAAGAACCATCTTTAACTCCAGTTCCAGGGGAATCCAATGCCCTCTTCTGACCTCCGTGGCATTGCACAACATGAGTGTACCAACCTACATGCAGACAGTACCCTCATACACATAAAAAATAATAACTTTTTAAAAATTAAAAAAAACAATGTGTGATAGGTGACACATTTATGACGGGGAAAACAGGTTTTATAGAAATTAGTTTTTAGGAAAAAAAAGAATGAGGGTTGTGGTACATGCCCACAATCCAACACTTGGGAGGTTCATTCTCCACTACACAGCAAGTTCAAGGCCATCTTGGAATACATGAGACTGTTTCAGAAAACAAGCAATAAAAAAGGAGTCTGACTCTGCACAGGCAAAACAATGAGGCAAAGCAGGCTCCTTCTAGGGACCTCACACACCTTATATCTGGGAACCCCCAGGAAGAGAGAATGTTGAAATGTTGAAGAATCTGTCTGAACTAAAAGAGTGGTCAGAGAACATGACCACAGAGCAACACAGAGGTCAGATGACTATCCTGTGTGCCACAGTAACACTTAGGGATTTTAATTTGTATTTAGTTATTTATTTTTCATGTATATGAGTGATTCACTCGCATGTATTTAAGTATATCCACATGTGCAAAGCTGGCAGAGGTCAGAAGAAGGTGTAGGATCTCCTGGAACTGGAGTTATGGATGGTTGTTAGCCACTATATGGGTGTTAGGATTTGAACCTGGGTCCTCTGAAGTGCTCTTAACCACTGAGCCATTTCTCTAGCCCTCAAAGTTAGGGATTTTTATCCTGATAATAAGGAGCCAATGAAGCTTAAGAACTATGATTTGGAGTCCTACTTAAATCCTTCTCAACAAATCTCAGGTGCTCGCTCTCCTGTCCGTCCGTGTGTGTGTGTGTGTGTGTGTGTGTGCGCGCGCGCGCGCGTGTGTGTGTGTGTGTCTCCCCTGTGACTAGGTCTCATTCTCTGGCTCAGGCTAGCCCTGAACTCTAGATCCTCCAGCTTTAGCTTCCCCAGTGCTGGGATTATAGGCATGCACCACCATATTCAGTTTAAATCAAATTTTCAAAAGGCAAGTTTTTATAATTAGGCCTTTATTTACCCAGTCAGTTATTAACCATCCATGAACATATTTTAACTAGTTTCAAGTTCAGACTAACATTTTATAGTCCAATCCATATGGCATCCAACTTCCTACTATTCTCTTAAATATTAAAATGATGCAAACTTTCTATACTGGGCTACAAAGGAAGGTAAGGGAACCTATCATTCTCTCCCTTGCAAATAGATAACTACGTAAAAAGTCCAGGAGGAACATCTACTTTTTTATTCTATATTAATTCATTGTTTCAAACAGATAGTTTTAATTTTTAACAATTTAAGTATTAAGAAATGGAAGCAGGGGCTGGAGAGATAGCCTAGCAGTTAAGAGCACCAACTGTTCTTGCAGAGGACCCAGGTTTGATCCCCAGCACCCACATGGTGGCTGAGAACCGTCTGTAACTCCAATTCCAGGAGAACTCCAGTTCCAGGGGAATCCGAAACCCTCTTCTGACCTCCGCAGCATTGCACGACACGGGTACACAAACCTACATGCAGATAGTTCATTCATACATATAAATAAATAAATAAAATTAAAAAAAAAGAATTCTTTAAAACAAAAGAAATGGAAACAATGATGTGAAATGTGATATTTAAAAGATCTGCAGTGATGGAGAGGTAGCTCAGTGAGTAAAGCATCTGCACTGTCTCAGCACGCCTATACTGAGATGGGAAGCAGAGACAGGAGTCTGAGCCGGGAGTCCCTGGAAACTCAGGTCAGTTTGTCTGGTGTAAGCAGTGGCAAACAACACAAGACCCTGTCTCAAATAAGGGGGAAGGTGAGGACTGACGCTCAAGGTCATCCTTTGACCTCTATACATGTGCTATGCCCCCCTTCACATTCACTCTCAGATCTGTATACACAGAAAGAATTTTAAGCTCTAAAATAAACACTCAAATCATTATTTGGTTTAAAATTTCATCAGTGTTTCAGAAAAGTCAATCTTTCCAACTTTTCTTCTGTACTAACAAAATATGACCTTGAAATTCACATATCACTACTTGAGTGCACATCAGATATGTACAAAGAACTAGTTCTGGCAATGCAAACAGTTCTTGAGATTTTAATGAAAACAGCAGATGGGGCTTTCGCTTTAATTTTTTTTTTAAATAAGCCAAGTATGTTCTACAGTCCTAAAATCCTCTGCATATCAAAAAAAAAGAAACATAATCAAGCAAACACAGTAATCTCTAATTGCCCCTTGAATCTGAATAAAACTACAAATTTGTTTTATGTTATGTTTAACTTAATAAATTGTAGAGTAATACAGCTTTAAGAAACAGCTTCTTGTGTAAATGTACTTGAATATGTGTTAGAAGTACTATAAAATCAAAATGATGGTTAGGAAATTTTTATAAAGGGAGAAGCATAGTTTTTCCCAATCTAAATGAATAATCATGTCAATTATTCCCTTGCAGATCTTGAGAGATAATCCCACCTCACTTACTTACTGACTTAAGTCTCTAGGACATTAGTGTTGGGGCACAGACCTGCTACCTAATATCAAGAGAAGCACTGACTTATTAGTTTTACCTTTTGTGAGGTGAATCCAATAAAAATATCAGCTGGCTGAGCAAAACATGTTTCAATTACTCTGTTTCTTTTTTTTTTTTTTTTTTGTCTTTTCGAGACAAGGTCCCCCTGTAGCCCCAGCTGTCCTGGAACTCACTCTGTAGACCAGGCCAGCCTTGAACTCACAAAAATCCACCTGCCTCTGCCTCCCAAGTGCTAAGATTAAAGGCGTGCACCACCACACCCGGCTCTACTCTGTTCCTTTTAATAAGGATGCAAGACAAAGAGTTTAAGGTATGGAAGAAATCATTTTTAGAGTAAGTTTATCAAAAGAATAGTCTATCTGGTCCAATTTGGACATCCTACAAATTAGTACTAATATTTGATAGTCTGCATATGCTATGAAAATGAAAATGAAATTTTAGGCACAATATATTGTTATTGCATAGAGTTTGGTTATAAAAATGTCTCTTCATATTCTGAAGGTTTGATCCAGGTGGCGGTACCATTGGGAGATGACTAGATCACGAGGCAGCTAACCTCACCAGTGGATTACTCCACTCCTTCACAGCTGGGATATCAGGAAAAGTGGGGCAGCAGGGAGCATGTCTTTGACGGGCATATCCTGTCCCAGCCTCATTCACCCTCTCTGCTTCCTGTCAAGAGGCAGCCGCTTCAACCATGTACTTCTTACGCAGGCCCCAAAACAACATAGCCAGCCACACGTGAACCCGAGCCTCTGGACCACGAGCCAGACAAACTCTCTCCCTTTTGTTTCCATAGGAACTTTGTCATGATGACGAAAAGTACAAGCCTCATTTCTTTTCAAGTTAGTTATAAGCAAAATGAAGCCCCCAAAATTTTAACAGTGAGGTCAGCCTTGTTCCCTTTTAGATTATTATCCAGTAGATAATTAAGTTTACAGAAACAAAATTAGAGACTGAGACTAAATATAGGGGCTTCATGAAACCTCTGTGCTACTTTGAAACTTTTAAATACTATTTACAATTTCCAACAATACCTACAATGTAATTTTTGATATTTTAATTTTAATCAAAATCTTCCTAATTTTTAAGAATAAAACTTTATTCACTTATTTATAAATAAACTACATTTTAAAATGAAGATCCTTCTTAAGTGACTGTATATATACTGTATAAAAATAAGTTTGGGGGGCTTGAGGGATGGCTCAGCAGTTAAGAGCACTGGATGCTTTTGCAGAGGACCCAGATTTAAGTCCCAGTACCCACACGGTGGCCAACAACCATCAGTAACTCCAGTTCCAGGGGATCCAATGTCCTCTTCTGATGTCCACAGGCATTGCATGACATGGGTGCACTTACATATACATAGGCATTATACTCATACACATGAAATAAATAAATAAATAAAATATATTTTTTTGCTCATCTATCACCTGTTAACCAAGATGATATTAGAAGACAAAAGCTATTCTTTAAAGAACACAGTGTTATGTTTGGCTCATTTGCAGTGTTTGTTTAATACACAGGCCTCCATAAGAGTACCTTTTAACTTGCTTTCCATCCTAAAAGGCTTGATCACTACTCCAAGGCACCTTGTGTGTGGCTAAGTCACTTCTTTTCCCATAAAATACTGCTAACATTGTATTTCACTTGACAAGCAAATACACTTCAGCCTTCTGATTTACAACTCTCTGCACCTTTTGCTCTTCCCATACTCAATGGAAACCCTCCTGGGCTAAAATCTTTGCTAGCCAAATGTTGACCTCCCCGACCCCACCCCCTAACTAGACCACTTTTTACCCAGACTTCCTTCTTACTCAGTATCTTATTTCTTATCCAGTTAGCAGCTCTCCAAGTGCCATCTCTAACCAAAAGACACAGCAATCTGGACAGTGTCCCTTCTTGCCTTCCTCACTGTGACAGGTTCCTTCCTCCCTCTTAGGGTTGCAGGTGGCAAGCAGTGTGAGCTCTCTCTATTCAAAATCTACTGCTCATCACCCACTGCAGATGCTACCAGGGCCTCACCCTAAGTCTATGGCTCCTCTTACCACTTGAGAAAAATAGCTCATCATTTCAGTGGATCTTGGCCATTTCTATGTAAGGCCCACGTCTTAATAAACAGAGCACATTAGTTCTGCAAGAACATTCACATACACAAAAATATTATAAATATAAAAGTTTATTTATATAATAAAGTACAGAGCATCTGGTGAATACAGCTAATTTTCTAACACTATAAGCAGATACACA
This sequence comes from Rhizomys pruinosus, assembly GCA_009823505.1. Classification (NCBI taxonomy): domain Eukaryota; kingdom Metazoa; phylum Chordata; class Mammalia; order Rodentia; family Spalacidae; genus Rhizomys; species Rhizomys pruinosus. The sequence goes on along the minus strand of VZQC01000192.1, from coordinate 1,110,284 downwards.
GCACGTTTTCTAATCTTTAGCAACAACTAAGCAGTAGCAACTAAAGTACACACTAAACGTTGCAGCTACACCTTTACCTGAGACACTGACAAATCAGGAGCTGGTTCCTGGAAAAGCATTAAGAGGATAGGAAACATTAAGAACTACAATTTCTAAAATCGCAAGTCTATGAATAGTATTTGTAGTCAAACCCTAACTTATTTGATAAAAATACAAATATTATTTTGTTCATTTGTGTATGTGTGGTGTAATGCATTTATGTGCACATGTGAAGTGCACACACACCTCTGCATGAGCATGCGAAGACAGAGGTTAACTTTGGATATCTTCCTCTATCTCTGTCTACCTTATTTTTAAGACGGGTCTCTCACTGAGCCAAGGTTTGCCATGTCAGCTAGACTGGCTGCTGGCCAGCAAGCCCCTGGATCCCCAGTGCTGGGGTCATAGGCACACACTGTGAGTGCTGAGGACAGGAGCCTGAGTCCTCAGGCCTGCCCAACAAGTACTTTACCCCCGAGCCATCTCCCCAGATCTACAAGTATTACTTTTAATCTTTTTCTCAATGTGCTCCCCAGAGCTCATAAAAATGACATGCACATAAAAGTGCTAAATTATCTATGATCAGAGATTCTAATCTAACTCTGAGTTCAAAGAAAAGGTATTTCAATTACTTGTTTAATGAAGACAATATAAGAGGAAAATGGAAATGGTATTAAAAAAAACAACTACTTCAATAAACTTTATAAATGAAAAAAGACTCAATAACTCAAACATTAGGAATAATTTTTAACAGGGCAGGTGTGGTAGTAGACAACTTTGATCCTAGCACTTGGCAGGCAGAGGCAGGCAGAACTCTGTGAGACTGAGGCCAGCCTGGTATACATGGTAAGTTCCAGGCCTGCTGGTGCTACAGGGAGACCCTATCTCAAAAAGACAGAGAGAGAGAGAGAGAGAGAGAGAGAGAGAGAGAGAGAGAGAGAGAGAGAGAAATAATTTTTGTCTTTTTTGACACAGGGTCTCCCTGTATCCCCAGCTGGCCTGGAACTCACAGAGATCTGCCTGCCTCTGCCTCCTGAGTGCTGGGATTAAAGGTGTGCACCACCACGCCCCACGCCCACCCTGAGAGAGGATGATTTTTAACTACACCAAGGAAATATTTCCCTAAGCTCAAAAATAAATCATGCAGACTTTAATCATTTATGGAGCAGCAGGAAAATCCAAATAATACAGACCCTTTTATTCTACATAAATATTATGAGATTAGTGGCTGATAATAAGAAATTAATTCTAATTGTAATGTCCTTGTAGAAATTGTCATAGACTATCCAATCCATATTAGTGCCAGATGCTGATAAATGTGGCATGAGTCTTTTCTATCCATTTTAAATAGAAACCCACCCGTCAGATCAGATCTTCCAACAAACATCTACACTTACATGTCTAGGCAGCAGCATCTGTTGAGCAGTTCATCTGTATCATGTTTTATTGGGGAGACTGCTAAGAAATACAAAAGGGGAAATCCTTGCTCTCTACTGCTCTAAAATCCAAAAAGAATATCATTATATTTTAAAAAATGTATTATCTGTATTAGCAAAGTGCAAGCCTTAGGTCCACCATGCAAAGATAAATAATTTCTTTAGCACAATGCATGGTAGAAACATGACAGGAAAAGGCTAAGCCAGCCTAAGACAGTGAGGACCCCCCCCCAAAGTGGAATTTAAGAGACCTAGCAGTGTCATGAACCTAAAACAGCACCTGAAGCTAGAGAGATGGCTCAGCGGTTAAGAGCACCAACTGCTCTTGCAGAGGGTCGGAGTTTGATTCCCAGCACCCACATTGTGGCAAACAACCATCTGTAACTCCAGTTCCAGGGGACTTCAACACCTTTTTGCATGACATGGGTACACTTACACATGTGCAGGCAATACACTCATACGCATAAAATAAAAATATTAAATAAAATATTAAAAACAAAACAGCAGCTGGAGAACACAGAGGGACTGCAGGTTTGCAATCCACTGCAGATAAAGAGGATCTACAAAAGGTACAGATGTGCTAAGCACAGTCCATATGTTAAGAGTTCAAGACAGAGGGAATGAGATGCAATCCCAGAAATACCTTCCTATTCTTTCTTCTGTCTGTGTGTATGACTTATGATCTCATTTGGGTCTCATCACAACAGTCTAAAAGATCACATATTACCATCTATTTTATAAAGAAGGAAACCTGTGGGGCTTAATATCTCAATTGGTTAGAGCATTTGGGGGGGGCTGGCTTTTTACCCAAATTACCATGAAGGTGGTAACAGGAGTGGAGTGTTGGCTGTGAAGAACCTGACCATGTGGATGTTTGGAGAAATGTGGAAGACTTTGGAACTTTGGGCTAGAAAAGCTGTTGACTATTGCAAGCAGAGCTTAAGGGGCCATTCTAGTAGAAGCCTGGAAGAAAGCATTGCTGCAAAAAATATAGTTCCAGAGGAAAATAAAGACTTAGGCAGCAACTGGGATATTTTGATAAAGAGTCTGGCAGCAGTTTGCCCACAGCCCAAATGCTTGCCTGATGCTAAGTTGAAAAGCAATGGACTAATGTCTTTGGTGGAGGATATTTCAAGTCAGCCTAATGTAGAAATGGTGGCATGGCTATTAATGGTGAATATTGTACAGATCTACAGTGAAGAAGAGCAGATGGGACAGAAAGAAATGCAGAATGTACAGTTTGAATCTGAAAACTGCACTAGGAAGATTAAAGGTGGGGCCAAGACTTGTGAAGGAGAAGTTCCTTTTGATAAGGAGATTAAAGTGATTAAGGAGAGGCCTAGCTATTTACAAGTAAAGAATGGAAAAAGTGTGATTAAGGAGGGTCCTCCAGATTTACAAGTAAATAACAGAAACAGTACCTTCAGGGCAGGACCACAACCAGCTAATCCTCCAATTTTTGAAAGGAAAATACTGAAAATACTGAAAGCGTTTTCTACTCAAGTACATGGCAGAGAAAAGTTGCAAATGTAGTTGAAATAGGCCAGGGTCCATCCCAAACTTGCAGCCAAACTCAGCAGTTTCATTCACATGGTACTGGCTTTAGAGGCATGAAGTTTGCAAGAGTGAAGGGGTCATCAGTTCTTCCTCCATGGTTTCAGAGAGCTACCAAGGTCAGGCAAAGTGCAGCAGGGGTGTCCCTGAATAAAGAAGGCCCTGATAGGCCATGTGTGAAGCTGTGAATGTGAAGCCTGGGTGGCAGCGGAGACCCCAAGAAGACATTCAAGATGCCAGAGCTGTGAGATATTTGCCAAGGAGAGCTGCATACAGGGAGTGGTACCAATCTAAGGAAGAGATCCATGTTGCATGCAATCCTGGAAGAGCTGAGCCATCTCAGCCCTTTGGAAGTAAAGTCCTAGAAGTCACACATGGAGCTACTAGACTTGGTGTTTGCCCTGCTGGTTTTCGGTCTTGTTTTGTCCAGTATTTCCTCACTATGCCTCTATTCTTCCCTTTTGGAATTGGAATGTGTATTCAGTTCCACTGTATGTTGGGAGTATGCAATTTGCCTTTTGATTTTATAGGAGCTTACAGTTAAGATATTGGCCTGTGTCTCAGAAAAGATTTTGGACTATAGACTTTTGAATAGAATTGAGTCTGGTAAAGACTATGGGGACTTTTAAGGTTGGACTAAATGCATTTTGCATTTTATATGATAAGGAGCCTATGGGGGCCAGGGAGTGGAATGTGGTGGTTTGAATGATAGTGTCCCCCATAGGCTTTAAGTATTCAGACATTTTATTTCCAGTTGGTGGCACTGTTCTTGGAGGTCTTAGAAGGTGTGGCCATGCTGGAGGAAGTACGTCATTGGGGGCAGGCTTAGTGAATTTAACAAGCCTTGCAGTCTCCGTCTCTCTCTCTCTGCTTCCTGTGCTCATTGCAAGATGTGACCCTAGGCTTGTTGCTCCAGCCCTGGCCACCATGCTTCCCGCCACAATGGACTTTAATTCCCTGGAACTGTACATCGTAAGCTCAAATAAATTCTTCCTTTTGTAAGTTCCCTTGGTCATAGTGGTTTATCACAGCAACAGAAAAGTGACTAATACACATGGGTACACTTACACACGTGCAGGCAATATACACATACACATAAAATAAAAATATTAAATAAAATATTAAAAACAAAACAGCAGCTGGAGAACACAGAGGGACTGCAGGTTTGCAATCCACTGCAGATAAAGAGGATCTACAAAAGGTGCAGATGTGCTAAGCACAGTCCATATGTTAAGAGTACAAGACAGAGGGAATGAGATGCAATCCCAGAAATACCTTCCTATTCTTTCTTCTGTCTGTGTGTATGACTCATGATCTCATTTGGGCTTCATCACAACAGCCTAAAGAATCACATACTACCATCTATTTTATAAAGAAGGAAACCTGTGGGGCTTAATATCTCAATTGGTTAGAGCATTTTGGGGGAGCTGGTTTTTTACCCCAATTACCATGAAGGCTGGGGCATAAGCCAACCCCACCATCACCACCACCAAATTTGATAGGCTAAGCCCTGCAGCCCTGCTTTGTTTATCGAGGAAAAACATCACATTCCTGTGCTATCTTGGTTTCACTAGCCTGGTGGAGCCAACAGCAGCTTTCGAAAACACTAGACACTGTGAAATTCCATGTGTACCTCTTCACTCCCCATTCTTGCCTCAAAAGCCCGATAAATGTTTATAGGTAAGGCCTCAAACTCCTGCAAATAAATGAGTTTTGTTCCATAGCAGCCAGTTCCACGGTCACTCGACCTGTTTCCCAACCTTCTTCTTCTCCCCTACCCCTGCCTGTGGCTTAGCATGTGCACGGCTCCGCGTGAAAGAGAAGCAGCTTGGGAAGCCAGCACCAGTGTCTCTCATGGACACCTGGGAACCCCACTGCTCCACAGAAACCAATTCAGAAATATTAAGTAATTTGTTCATGGTCACTGTAATGGCCAATTTAGATTGGCAACTTGAACTGGGGTAAAAAAACACCTAGAGCATTCATAAGGCATACCTCAGGGTGTATCTATGAGGGTGTTTCCAGAGGTTTAAGAGATGAGGGAGGATACACACTGAATGTAGGCAGCACTGTGACATGGGCTGAGGTCCCAAAATGAATAAAAAGGAGGAAGGGAGAAAGCAGGCTGAGCCCCAGCATTCCTCTTCCTCTGCTCACTGGGTGCCACAGACCAAGAAATTCCCACAACATGCTTCCCTGCCTCTATGGACTGCATCCCTCCGAACTGTGAACCAATAATAAACCCTTCCTCCCTTCAGTTGCTTCTGGTTCATTTGCTCATGGCAACGAGAAAAGTAGTTAATACAGTCATACAGACTAGTTTAGAGAAGTGAGAGCTCTTTTCTGTCAGCCTATTGGAAATTTAAAAAAAATTAAGCCAGAAATAATAAGGCAGGCCTCAAGGGTAAAGTTTAGATGAGAAGCTAGGGGTGCAGCTCAGTGGTACAGTATGTGCTTAGCATGCACTAGGCCCTGGGTTCAATCTCTACTATCTCAAAAAGTTAAAATTAATTGATTAACTACGTTTAGGAGATGTACAAGATAGGACAAATATAGAATTGGGTGGGAGGGAGATAACAATAGCAACTGCAGACAATGTTTGAAAGGAAAAGCAAGCAGCTAAAGGAAACAGAAGCCCCTCATGCCAAACAAAAGCTGGGTGTTTGTTATTTGACCGACAGCAGGTAGATTCTTCCAGTGGCCCTAATGGGAGCCACCAGTTCAGCCTCCTGGGATTCTGTGATCTCTGATTTGTACCTTGGGAATATATGTGTAACTACACATGTAAAAAGCAGGTAGGAGGATAATGGGATGGTCTAGAGAGGGGAGCAGTATAGACAGGTGAAAGAGACATGAGTGGAAAACGTGGGGGAAAGCAGAGTCAAGCATAAATGGCTGGGAGGTGGAGAGCACATTCACTCCACAGCCTGTCCCTCACATTCCTGCCAACCAGTGAGAAGCTGAAAACATCCTACAGGGGAACACACCAAATTATATAAATTATGTAACATGTATTGAATGCTAGACTCGTGGACAAATCTTAGATAACTCAGGTAGAGAAAAGCAAGACATGGAAGACGTGAAAGGAGCCAGAGAAGAGGGAGACTGTTCTAGAACTTAACAAGTGACAATGATTTGGGGGTGCTGGAATGATGGCTCAGTGGTTAAGAGCACCGGCTGCTCTTTCAGAAGACCTGGGTTCAAATCTCAGCACCCATGTGGCAGCTAACGGCCATCCATAACTTGAGTTCCAGGGGATCCAATGCCCTCTTTTCACCTCCACACGTACTGCATGACATGGGCACTACATGAAATGGGCCATGCAGGCAATACACTCATATGCATAAAATACAAATAAAACAAAATAAATGACAATGATTTACAAACTACATTCAGCATCATGTCACTGGACATTTTCCTCACAAATGCTTTCCAGATTACTAATAGTCCTTTCAGAAAAACAGAAAATGAGAGAATCCTGTGTTCAAATATCTCCAGGGCAAAAGGGTTCAAAGTCAAAATGGAGTTCCTTGTGTCAAGATATAATAAGGAAGATAATAAAATAAAGCTTGGAGGTCACAAAGAATGAGAATCTCATGAGCATGTGCCTCATGACAAGTCCTGTCACAAGAGACGCCGGAACTATAGCCTTGCACAAGGGCTACTAACACACCTTATTTAGAAAATTTCCATCCCAGTTTCTAGTCCCAAACTGTCCACTCAACCTTGAATTGATACCATTTTTTTTGTCTTTTTGAGACAGGGTCTCCCTTTAGTCATAGCTGGCCTGGAGCTCTCTCTGTAGACCAGGCTGGTCTTGAACTCACAGAGATCCACCTGCCTCTGCCTCCCAAGTGCTGGGATTAAAGGTGTGCACCACCACACTCGGGTGAATTGATACCACTGTTGTTGCTGATCCTTGAATATCCTTGTTATTACTCCTGTGGCCAAGGATTACTGCTTCAAAATGATGTATGTAATCCTGGTGGTTTTGCCTGTACCCGTCCCTTGGAGTGTTCCTATAGTTTCAGTGTCATGTGTGCTTTGCCCTCCAGTGCTTCCTGCTTATTCCCAAATAAACACCATCACTCTTCAGAGTCTTTCTCCGCATGGTTAGTTAGATGCTAACTATACAGAAACAATAGTAGCTAATATTTTAGGTAATTAACAATGCATTGATGAAAACCATCACCCAACCCCTTGACATGTAGGCCTATTTCCATTTCAGATGAGAAAACTCTGCAGTCAAGGTGTGAAGGCAGTATTTGAACCTAAACACCCTGCACCGAGAGCGTGCATTGTGCTGGGTATGTGAGATGATAGATTGGCTGGAAAACAAAGCACCTTGGGCTATGGAGAGACCAAGGACAGGCCTGGCTCACTTGGAGATGCATCAGGAGCATAGCTATGAAAGGAAAGAATTGGGACATTTAAATTTGGAGCTATGGCAATACTTTTACAAAAAGTCACTGCAGCCTTCATCTTTGAGTCTATCTCAATTACAGTTTGTGATATTAAATTAATCCATCCAAGCTGGGAATAGTGGCACACACCTTTAATTCCAACACTTGGGAGGCAGAGGCAGGCAGATCTCTGTGTGTTCAAGGCCATCCTGGTCTACAGAGTAAGTTCCAGGCCAGCTGGGGCTACAAGGAGACCCTGTCTCAAAAACACCAAAAATTAATTAATTAATTAATTAGTTAATTAATTAATTCAAATAGACAGAGAACTACAGGTTCACTTAGTGTAGCAAATTATTTCTCTGGGCCATGAACAGAGTTGGCTAGAAAGCACCAGACCCTGTCGTGGAATCAGAAGACCTGGACTTGACGCTCAGAGAATGGCTCAGGTGTGTGATCTTGAACAAGCAGGTCATCCAACGTATCATCTCAGATTAAAGCATTCCTTTCTGGGAGAATTTTAAGACCAATAATAAAACCTTGCCCTCTTCAAAGCTCTTTCACTGTAAAATGTAAGGTTACTTAAGTATAAGCTAAACAGACAAGCACCAAACTATCTACTGATCCTATTTTCAGAACTCAGAGCTGTCCCTGGGTTATGGAAGATCACATGAAAACTTCCCTCTGCATCTCCTTCATGGCACATGAGAGACCATGGACAGTGAGGCACAACTGTCTGGACCCAAAAGAGCTCATGAGAATCAACTTCAACTCCAGTTTGCCTTTGTGCTGTTTATGTTGGAGACACCTTGTCTAGGCATGTCTGTGAGGGATTCTCTAGACTCAGTTAATTGAGGTTGGAAGACCTGCCCTAAATGTAAGTGGCATCATTCTATGGGCTGGGATCCCAGACCACATCAAAAGAAGGAAGGTAGCTGAGCACAAATATGTCAATTTCTGCTTCCTTGCTTCCAAATCACTGTTACCAGCTGGCCTCTTGGTCCTGCCTCCCATGCCTTCCCCAGCAAGATGGGAATGTATCCCTTAAAACTCTAAGCCAAAATAAACACTTTCTCCCTTAACTTGTTTCCTGTCAGGTATTTGGTCACAGCAGCTAGAAAAGTAACTAATACAACCTTCTTCTTTCTCCCCTGGGGGATCACATTTTCTTAGGCTGATGTTACTACTTCAGGGAATTAAGTCCCCAGATATTTCTGAATGCAACTTCCTAATTACCACCAACACTTAACTAATAATGAGTCTATCCAGCTCTACAGCTACAGTGTTATTATACAGAATTTAGTAATAACTGGAAGGAGAAACCTGGAGGAGAACAAAGATGATAGATTTCAGAAGGTTAGGGAGATCAAATGACCAAGCAGTCAAACAGCAACACAACCTAATTTGGCATGAACAGAACTCCATAAAAGGAACTGCTAGAGAGTGTATAGCATTAAAGGATTAAGTCTGGTTAAATCTCTAGGGCCCCCAACAGGAAACAAATCAGGTAGCTGTACAGAACGATATGTTTTTGGCGGGTTGGATCATCAAATCATTGCCTCAAGCAACTACTAGCATATCGTTCACTGGGGAGAACTTGTTTCAACAGCTTTCATCTGAGTCAGTAGCTTTCAGCCTATTCTCCACCTCCAAATCATTTACAGTAATAACCCTTCCTCTCTGTAGCATCTCTCATTATAAGTAGAGACTGGGGGCAGGAGAGGAGAAAGAAAAACCTCTTCCCTCTTAATATACAGCAAACGCCCCCACCCTCAGAAACCTACTCCACTAATGAAAGTATATTGTTGTCTGAAAGACATTGTACACAGCCTGAAAGACCTTGTACACAGTATGAACTGTTCCAATACACTGGAGCTAAACATTTAGCACTGGTTTGAAAGCCATGACTCTGGCATATGGAGCACGAAGAACAATAATCAGATTAAGCAGCTAATCAGGATGATCAGCATGAGCTGGGGAAGCCGACCTCCTCTCTAGGTCACGCTGCTCCATGGAGGATGGCTTTCCATTTTCTCCTTTTCTATCTAATAACTTTCCACTACTTCTTAGTCACAATGTTTTAAAAAAAGAGATAATGCTTCTCTCTACATAGGTTATCTTTAATATTTTTCATCAAAAATGAGGAAAGTACAGTTAATTAACCTGCTGTCTTTTTATTCTTTTTTAAATTATTTTTATTTATTTTTGTATGTGTATGAATGTACTGTCTGCATGTAGGTTTGTGCACCTGTGTTGTGCAATGCCACAGAGGTCAGAAGAGGGTGTCGGATTCTCCTGGAACTGGAGTTGAAGACGGTTCTCAGCCGCCATGTGGGTGCTGGGACTCAAACCTGGGTCCTCTGCAAGAGCAGTCAGTGCTCTTAACCGCTAGGCCATCTCTCCAGCCCCATCTTTTTTATTCTTAACAGATCCAAACTTTAATATCCTTCAAGATTATGGACCCTGCCCTCTGTCCTTCACTGTTTTTTTTAATGATAAATTTTTAATTTTTTAAAATTAATTAATTAATTAATTAATTTTTTGGTCTTTTTCGATACAGGGTCTCCCTGTAGCCCCAGCTGTCCTGGAACTCACTCTGTAGACCAGGCTGGCCTTGAACTCACAAAGATCTGCCTGCCTCTGCCTCCCAAGTGCTAGGATTAAAGGCATGCACCACCACGCCCAGCTTAATTTATTATTTTTTATGTGTATGAGTGTACTGTCTGCATGTAGGTTTGTGCACCCGTGTCATGCAATGCTGCAGAGGTCAGAAGAGGGCATCAGATTCCCCTGGAACTGGAGTTAAAGATGGTTCGTAGCCACCATGTGGGTGCTGGGAAGTGAACCCGGGTCCTCTGCAAGAGCAGTCGGCGCTCTTAACTACTGAGCTATCTCTCCAGCCCCCTTCACTGTTAATCATACTGTGTCTGAGAAAAGAATTCATGAACTATGTTCAAGAACACGTCCCCATTACCAAATACCACATACCTTTTGTTCAACCTACCCTCAGTCCTTCTGAGGCTGAATAAAACTGGAGAGATGGCCTAGCGGTTAAGAGTGCCGACCGCTCTTACAGAGGACCCGGGTTCGATCCCCAGCACCCACATGGCGGCCGAAAGCCGTCTGAGACTCCAATTCCAGGAGAACTCCAGTTCCAGGGGAATCCGAAACCCTCTTCTGACCTCCGCGGCGTTGCACGACACGGGTGCACAAACCTGCATGCAGACAGTACATTAATACACATACAAAAAAAAAAACAAAAAAACTGGAAACAAACTATTCCTAGTGTGGATACTTCTCTGGGTGTAGGAATGAAACTTTGCCTAGCTCGAGGCAAGGACTTGTAAGACCTGTCCTGCAGAACCTCTGAGAGTTATCTGATATCTCTGTGGGCATTCAGTTGTCTCTGTGAGTTATCTATAGCTCCGGAAGGTCCGGGATATTGCAATGTTTTCTTGCCTCGCCTATCTCTGCAAAGTTCCAGAACTGGATGGCCCCTTCCCTTAAGGTATTGAGCAAAATATCACACCTCTAGTTTACTGGTTGCACAAACAGGAGCTCTGCAGCCCCCCCATAGGAGCCAAGGTGGCTCACCCCTTGCCCAGAGCACAGTAACTTTTGGTATATAAACACACTGCTGGCATGAATAAATGAGAGAGTTTTATCTCCCAGACTTTCTCTGAGTCTGTGTCTGTCTTTCTTTTCCCATCAGGTAACTTTCTCTCCGTCTCCTGCCCTCTCCTCGCCAGAGCTAAGCCTAGAGACTGTCTGCCTGCAGGCGGGAGACAGCCTTGAAGCTTGCAGTCCTGTAGAACTGCCAGTCTGGTTCTAGGAGGGAAGAATATCGTGTGGATTGCGGCCACATGTGATTAAAGGAACATCAGACGACAGAAACGACCCACATCTGAGCAGCCTGATTACTGTGATTTTTGCAAGAACTAAAAATAAGTAAAATAAATGTCCTAATACAAAATTCAGAGCAGTAATTAAAGATTTTTAATGGCATTATGCCAAAATGATATCCCTTAAAGAGGGGAATAAAAGCAGATGAAAGGTCAGGGATACAATTCAGTCTCAGATCATTTGCCTGGCACCTACAAGGTTCTGGGCTCAGTTCCTAGTGCCGTGCAAGGAAAAGAAGAGGCAGATGAAATAGCCTTAGAGATAGGCTTCATCCAACAGGTCCATGGATGAAGACCAAAATGTCATCTTCTGAAGCTCTGTGGCCCAGCTTATAAGATTAACAAATAACAAATCACTTTAGAAAAGTTCCCCTTGTTGCCAGGCGTGGTGGCGCACGCCTTTAATCCTAGTACTAGGGAGGCAGAGGCAGGCGGATCTTTGTGAGTTCAAGGCCAGCCTGGTCTACAGAGTGAGTTCCAGGACAGCTGGGGCTACAGGGAGACCCTGTCTCAAAAAGCTCCCTTGCCACAAAAAAAAAAAAAAAAAAAAAAAAAAAAAAAATCCCCCCCCATACAAAAAGTTTTGTTACTTATTTTAAAATGTAAATCAGGGGCTGGAGAGATGGCCTAGCGGTTAAGAGCGCCGACCGCTCTTGCAGAGGACCCGGGTTTGATCCCCAGCACCCACATGGCGGCCTAGAACCGTCTGAAACTCCAATTCCAGGAGAACTCCAGTTCCGGGGGAATCCGACACCCTCTTCTGACCTCCGCGCGGCATTGCACGACATGGGTGCACAGACTTGCNAAAAAAAAAAAAAAAAAAGAAAAGTGAAAAGTTCCCCTGTCTAGAAGAAAAATAAGCAGAACCATCATGAAAGCCATCATTACTAAGAACAAAAGCTTTCCCTTGTGTCTGGGGAGAGGGAAAGAGGGGTAAAATGAACCACATGGTACACAGAAGAAATATTGTCATTTCTTTGTCTCTCTGTGTGTCCAGGGACTGCTCCAAAGTAACTCACTCACACTACAACTGGTTTGGTGGCCCCAGGAATGGCAATTCAATAATTGTAAAGGACGCTAAAGAAATGCCCAAGAGGCTGAAAGAGATGGGTCATGCCAGCAGCTGACTGTGGAGCTCAGGAACCCCTGTACCTTCTCTGCTCAAGTTCTGGCTTACTTCTTATGTTGTTGCTTTGTTGTTTTTGCATATGCATGCATGCTTGCAAGTGCTCATGTGTGCACGGAGGCCAAAGATTGGTGTTAGGCATCTTCCTAGATCCCTCTCCCCTTTACACGCTGAGGCAGGGTCTCTCACTTGAACCTGAGCTCATGGATTTGGCTAGTCCAGCTAACCAGCTAGACTCCAGGGGATCCTGTCTCTTGAGAATCCCATCTTTTAACTCCCAAGTGCTGGGACTCCAGGCTGGCCACCATACCCTCACAGCATTTTCATAGGTGCTGGGGATTCAAACTCCAGTCCTCATGCTCACACTGCAAACGCTTTATCAATTCAATCATTTCCTCTCTGTTTTTTTGCTTTTTTAAGACAGTCTCACTAGGAATCCCAGCCTGGCCTGGAATTGCTTATGGAGCTCAGCCTTGGTCTCAAACTCATGATCTTCCTGCCTCTACTTCCTAAGTGCAGGGATGATAGTCCTGGGCCACCATGCCCAGCTCTTGCTGGGTAGCATAGGTGGCAAACCTCCCCATCATTTAACTTCCTTCACAGAAACAATGAAAAGCACAATAAGAAATACCAACAATAAATACTATCAGAAACACTCTCCTGGAGAAATCCAGACAGAATTTTCTAAACTATTTTTAAACTTGACCCTTAAAACAAAACATTGATTAAGAATACCCATAATGGAAATTTTGCTTTTTATTAAAAAAAAATACACACTAGTAATGTATTGAGGGGTCGGGGATAGAGTTGCTTAGCATGCGCAAGTTCCTAGGTTCAGTCTCCAGTACCACAGAAGGACAGGTGGGACGTACTAAGAAAAAAGATGGTAACCGGGCGTGGTGGCACACGCCTTTAATCCTAGCACTTGGGAGGCAGAGGCAGGCGGATCTTTGTGAGTTCAACGCCAGCCTGGTCTACAGAGTGAGTTCCAGGCCAGCTGGGGCTACAGGGAGACCCTGTCTCGAAAAGACCAAAAAATAAATAAATAAATAAAAAATAAATAAGAAAAAAGATGCTACCAAGAATTAAGGATAGGGACAGGACAAAGATCATCACACAACAAAGACAATCTTTTTTTTTTTTTGAGTAGTTTTTATATTCTGGATGTTAATGTTCTGTCAGATGTATATCACTGGTGAAGGTTTCCTCCTACTCTGTGGGTTTTCTCTTATTTTTTTTTTTTTTTTTTTTAGAAATAAGAAAGACATTAAAACTTAATTCCACATTCATAATAATTGTGGACTAGGAAAAAATAAGTAAAGCCTGGAAAGGAGGAACAGTTATAGCCCGGAAAGGGGGAACAGTTAAAGCCCAGAAAAGGGGGAACAGTTAAAGCCCGGAAAAGGGGGAACAGTTAAAAAATCTCTTTACTAAAATAATAAAAAAGGGGAGATGTGGAGGCAGGTTGGGACAGTCCTAAGAAGGCACCGAGACTTTAGTAAAATCTTATGACTAACACCTGAGTTTATGATTAACACGTGATCCCTCCTAACCTCAAATAAAGCCACGCTCACCTGTTTGAGTCTGTGTCCAGGTGCATCCTGTATACAAGATCAGACCAGATGATACCAATATGACTGAGGCCACGCAACCTGGGCTGGAAGGTGGAAAAAGAGGGACTTTCTAGATAGAGGGACTCTATCTCTCCTTTCTAGTCTGTAGAGAGAAGCTTGCTTGCCTGAGGAAGGAGAAGGCTTAGAGGGAAAGTTTGGAGGAAGGACGATAAGATTCCTGTGCTTGAATTTAAACATGTTGCACAAGACCTGCCTGCCCTGAATAATAAACATGTGTCCATTTGAGAAGAACGAGCAAGAGGTGGCCTTTGTATGCTGTGGCTTCTACCAAGTGTCTCCCTGCAAGGTTTTTCATACACACCAATTCTTTTTTTTTTTTTTTTTTTTTTTTTTTTTATCTTTTATGAGACAGGTCCTCCCTTTAATCCCAGCTGGCCCTGTGAGCTCGCTATGTAGACCAGGTGCTGGCCTTGAATTCAAGAGGATCTTGCCTGAGTGCTGGGGTTAAAGGCGTGCACCACCACATCCGGCAACAAAGATAATCTTCATGGAGGAGAATCTGATAGAGATGAGGAGCAACTCCATCAAAATACACATATATGACTCTGATCAATATATTCACTCAGCAAATTCCTGAGTGCCCCTACATGGATAGAGACACCATAAAGCCCTGCTATGGAATTGTGGTCTAAGGAATGAGAATGTTCAAGCTTGTAATGGAAGGAATTTTCTTAAGTTTCCTAAAGGTCTTCATTAACTACATCAACACATTTCTTAAACCTTAGGGAAAATCATACTGGGAAATATTTCTAACATGAAATAATAGGTAGATACCAAACACATAAACTGGTACTCAAACAAGCATACAGTAATAATAGCCATTCTGTTAAAGTTGAGTCAAAGTCTAACTAAACTCAGTGAAGGTATAACATTTTCAGGAGTTCAGTCCAGGTAACCAAATCTCTTAGGTAAAGAAAGTAGCATCAAGTCAAACTTATCAAGTTAAACTTCCATTCCTGGTAAAGATGGAACTTGTTATCCTGACAAAGTACATGAGTCATGTACAAATAAGTACTTCAGCAAAACAAATGAAAATACTTAGGAAAGAATCTCATAAATTTCTTCTAGATCTGGTACTGAGTCTTTTGGGCCTACTCTACAGTACTGTTTATTTCCTTTTTTAATTTTATTTATTTTTGTATGTGTATGAATGTACTGTCTGCATGTAGGTTTGTGCACCTGTGTCGTGCAATGCCGCAGAGGTCAGAAGAGGGTCTCGGATTCCCCTGGAACTGGAGTTCTCCTGGAATTGGAGTTACAGACGGTTCTCAGCCGCCATGTGGGTGCTGGGGATCGAACCTGGGTCCTCTGCAAGAGCAGTCGGTGCTCTTAACTGCTAGGCCATCTCTCCAGCCCCAGTACTATTTATTTAAAACCAAACATGCCCCTGTTCATATCAGTAAGACAGGAACAAAAACTAACACCTCCAGGGCATCAAAACTTATATTCAACCGTACAAAGCACTATCTCAGATCCACAAGAAATAGGACAGAGAAATAGGCTAGAACCTACTGAGACCTCTTTTGATAATAATTCTAATTGTAAATCACTCTCCAATGACAACAGCAGTATTTCCCAATGTAATTTTGTCTTTAAAAAAAATCTTAACTGTCAAAAATCACACTTTCACAAAACAAACTTCGAAATAAGTTTCAATCTTCCAAAAGGGCCAGCAGCAAGGCATGTTGGGATCTAACAAGAGACCCCACCTGGAAGCCCCAGCTAAAGATATAAGGGAATTTAAACAAAACACTTAATGTGTTTTCCTATACAAAAGGAGTTAATATCTCTTCTACCACTGCTGTTAGCCATAATAAAAGCACTGCTCTTCTTGTCTATTAGTTTTCCAAAGTGGTATCTTCACAAAATAAGGGGGAAAATTACCTTGTTCCCCACCAAATGTCAAATAGGTTTCTTATTTGAGTTAAATAAAATTAGAGCTTTTTCTTAAGGACTTCTCAGAGCCTTTAAGATAAGCATATGTCAAAATTCTTCACCAGCTAAAATCTTATGAGAGAGAAAGAGAGAGAGAGAGAGAGAGAGAGAGAGAGAGAGAGGCAGTTTAATGTGCTTGCTAGCTTTGTCCTTCCATGTCCTTGATCTATAAAATGGGAAAATAAGACCAACTTCTCAAGTACTTAACTATTTTTTTTATTTTTTTTAATTTATTTTTGTATGTGTACGAGTGTACTGTGTGCATGAAGGTTTGTGCACCCGTGTCATGCAATGCTGCAGAGGTCAGAAGAGGGTTTTGGATTCCCCTGGAACTGGAGTTCTCTTGGAATTGGAATTACAGACGGTTCTTAGCCACCATGTGGGTGCTGGGGATCGAACCCGGGTCCTCTGCAAGAGCAGTCGTTGCTCTTAACCGCTAGGCTATCTCTCCAGCCCCAAGTACTTAACTATTAAATAACACATAAAATTCTCGGAACCAAGCTTGTTATTTTTGTTACCTACTTTGCAAGGTTATTATAAACATTAGAAACATATGTATTTATGGGCTGGAGAGATGGTCTAGCGGTTAAGAGCACCAACTGTTCTTGCAGAGGACCCAGGTTCAATCCCCAGCACCCACATGACAGCTGAGAACCATCTTTAACTCCAGTTCCAGGGGAATCTGACACCCCCTTCTAACCTCCGCAGCATTGCATGACATGGGTGCACAAACCTACATGCAGACAGTACATTCATACACAAAAATAAATAAATAAATAAAAATTAAAAAAAAGAAAACTACCTTGAAACAATCAAGGAAGTGAAGAGAAATCCCACAGAGTGGGAGGAAACCTTCACCGCAGATACATCTGACAAAGCATTGATTTCCAGAATATATAAACTACTCAAAAAACAAAGAAAAAAGAAAACAAATGACCCACTCAATAGATGGAGCAAAGAACTGAATAGAGACTTCACAAGTGAGGAATTAGAGATGGCTGAGAAACACCTTAAGAAGTGTTCAACATCACTAATCATTAAGGAAATGCAAATCAAAACCACTTTAAGATATCATCTTACTCCAATAAGACTGGCTAGGATCAAGAAAACAAATGATGCCAAGTGCTGGAGAGGTTGTGGGGAAAGGGAACACTCATCCACTGCTGGTGGGAATGTAAACTTGTACAGCCACTATGGAAAGCAGTGTGGAAAACCTTTGGAAGACTTGGAATGAACTTGCCACCTGACCCAGCCATACCACTCCTGGGCATGTACCCTCAAGACTCACCCCACCGCAGAGATACATGCATGGCCATGTTTATTTCAGCTCTCTTCACAATAGCAAGGAGCTGGAACCAACCCAAATGCCCCTCAACTGAGGAGTGGATAGAGAAAATGTGTTACATCTACACAGTGGAGTTCTATGCAGCAGTAAAGAAAGATGACATCATGAGCTTTGCAGGAAAATGGCTGGAGCTAGATGCCATCATGCTGAGTGAATTAACACAGTCCCAGAAAAACAAATGACGAATGGTATCCCTCATCTGTGGATGCTAGTGCCAGTTGGGAGTGATGCCTATTGGAAACAACAACAACAACAACAACAACAACAACAGAAAGGACTGCATCGAAGAACTTACTGAAACAGTGAACTTCTGCTCAAAACAGTCAACTTCCTCATGGAGAATATTGAGAAAGACTGAGAAAGAGCTGAAAAGCATGTTTGGCAGAATGTATGAGCTCTGGTGGGGTGGGGGAATGGGGGGGGACACAGGTCTAGATTTGTTAAAAAAATAAAAATAAATTTATGTGAAAAAAAGAAAATTATATACTTCATAAAATTTATGTTTGGCAAGTAGTAAGTTCTCAATAAAAGGTCACTGAAATGAACAGATAAAAAGTCCCGATTAAAAAAATCTAGCACAAACAAAAATCTCAGTTCACAGGGGCAGTACTGAATGTCACTACAGTTTCAAGATTATAGGGTCCACACAAGCACCACTTAATGGACTCAGTGCATTAAATACATATAAGCATATTTATAAACGTATGTATATGTAACAATAATAATAAAAGAAGAGGACAAGAAATTGAGAGGGAGTGGGAGGGACATGGAAGGAGTTGGTGAAGAACTGGAAAAGATGGAAATAATGTAAAGATAATACTTATTTATAAAATTCTCAAAAATTAAAAAGATTATAGGGTTTTAATCCATTAATAATAACACTTTTGTAACAGTATCTCCCCAAGAGAACAAGAAATACATTTGACTTTTTTGCTTTAGGGTGGAAAAAAAAGGAATCAGTGGTCAAATAAGTTCCAAAGCTATTAATGAAAATTAGGCAAAATTAGATTTATTTCCTTCAGAACAATTTATTTCCTTCAGAGCTTTTGAGGCACATCTTGGGTCTCAAAAGAGGGAGTATACATTTCCGAATTGCATTTAATGAGGAAACTTTTCTTTCACTGGGCAGCTCTTGGGAATTGTGTTTTGTAGAACAATGAGTGGAAATTACTGTAACTCAATGGAAATAGCACGGAAAGTTCTTTCTTTTGAACCATGGTGCCTAAAGCAATTTCTGGTCTATCAAAAAAAAAAAAAAAAAAAGTTCTTGACAAACTTCTCTCCCCTAACAAAGGTAAAGGTCAGTATTATCAGTTTCCAAAAAATGTAAGAGATTTTGGGGAGGGGAAATGTTTTTAGCAGATTTTATAGAACTCATATGCCAAGAAACACTCTTGGAAAAATGCTTGTCTCTAGAAGCATGGACCTATAAACGAACTAACACCAACAGAACCTAGCTTAGCAGTACCTCCACTGCAGGCCGTTCCGTGGGAGATGTATTATCAGTAGGTTACCATCCACCCATGTGCCCAAAGACAAGCAGAGCCTAGTAACAACTGTCAAATTCACCCTCTGTTTTTAATTTTTTTTTTATTTTTTTAATTTAATTTTATTTTTGTATGCAACACCGCTAGAGGAAAAGCTGGGGGACCTTGTAAGTATCGTTTGTGTACATTCTGCATTTGTTGGAAGCACTGACACCCCTCCCCCCCATAGCTCTATTCCTTGCTTCTTCCAGGAGCTACTTGCCCATTAACACAGTACCTCTCCCATTCATTATTACCCTTTTCATTCACAATACATACAATTACTATAGATTATTCAGTTCCCTTTTAGTTTGATTTGGGTTTTTTGAGACATGTCTCATTAGTCCTCACTGGCCTCCAACTCTATGCAGCTGAGGATGGCTTTGAAACCCTCATCTTCCTGCCTCCACCCTCCATGTGCTGGGACTACAGATGTGCATTTAAGTTCGTTTTTAGTCCATGCTATTTTTCCCTCTTTTAGGGGCACTTTTTGTCTTAGCCTTCCTTCCCACAATTACAGTTTTTCTCACCCAGGTAGTTCTTTAATAATAAATATATCTTTTCCTCTCAACATTCTCATGCACCTAGCTTGCATATTTGCTTCAAGCTGAACTCGTAGCCCAGAATCTAAAGTTCCTTCACACAATTTGACACTGGCTGATGACGATGTAGGAAAATCATACGTTTCATCCAAACCAAAAGACAGCTGTGTTAAAAGTGGACGGAGAGTCACAGATCTTTGTTTACGGATATTTTTACCTTTTAGAAATTAACGAAGAGTCTGTCCAGATACAAGTATACATGAATGAATGATCAAACGTCCTCACCAATTCCTTTAAACTGTCCTAATTCTGGGAAAGAGTTGCTGAAGTTTGCAAAGGGAGATGATCCCCTGGGGATGAGGAGAGCAGGGACCCGCCCAGCCTCGACTCCAAAGTGTCTGGCCTCCAGGTTCCTGTGAAGGATGCACGGGCAGTCTCGCCTAGGGCCTTCCTCCCGGGCCTCCCGCAGGGAACAGAGGGATCCACCAAAGCCCAGGGCCTCAACCAGAGGGTCCCCAGACTGACTGGGGCGGGCAGATACCTGGTCATAAGGGGACTTCTCCAGCATCTGCGTGCACAGATCGGCGCAGAGCTGGAACTTCCTGCGTCTAAAATAGCTCCAAGCCAGGAGCAGCGGCTCCATCTCCAAGCCCATGGCGGCCCAGGGAAGCTCTCCAGGGTCCAGGAATCAGGGACCAGAGACCAGGGACCAGGGCCAGGCCCGACGAGGAGGGGGCGGGGCAAGGGGGGGCGGGAGCAGAGAGCGGGCGGCGTCGTTCTGCCGGGCAACGCGGAGGCCCGGCCTGGCCAGAGAGGTGCCCGCAGCGCGCCTGAGAACAGGGAAAGAGAAGCACCGCGCGTGACCACCCCGCAGCCCGAGAGTGTGCTCGAAAGTGTCTGGGAAAAAAAGTGTACTTTTTAAGCCTACAAGTTGCATTAAATTTTAAAACAGACCATGCCTAAAATAAAAAATGACTTAGACACCTCGGCTGGGGTCCTTTATCCTCGCAAGAGATGCAGTTGCCTAGCAACTAGTAACTGCATTCGTGGCTTGCCCTGCCAGCATAAAATGCCACCTACGTGACCCTGAGCTTGGGTCTCTGTCCCACCCATCCCCTTCACTCATTCCTACTGCCCTCACCTTTCTGACTACAGAAACACAACTGCGGGACCACCTTTTCCAGTGCCCCAAATCCTGAGTTTCCACCATGGCTTTCCAGGTCGATCTCACCTCACCTCAGTGTTAACAGTTGCAGGGGCTTGGAGAAATTGCTTGGTCCAATCCATCCATTTTACAGATGAGCAACCAAGATAGGCTCAGAAAAGAAAAAGTATTATTTACTTAAATTCACTTGTTGTTAGAGAACTGGGACTGTAATTTGCGTGACTGCAGGCTGTTGATTTTGGAGAATAAATTAACAAATTGGTGGTGTTTCTTCCAAAGTAGATCATGAAAAAAAAAATTTTGTGTTTTTTTGTTGTTTGTTTGGTTTGGGGGTGTTGTTTGGTTTTGATAACTCGGTCTTGTTGTGTAGCCTAGGCTGGTCTCCAGTGCAGCCTTCCCCCATTTTGAGATTACAAGTGTGCAACCCCACTCACTGCAGAATGGAACTTTTGAAACACTATCTCTAGGCACGTTATTTGTCAAATGTTTATATGTGCATAGTGATTGTTTTTTCGTCCTGCTGAGAATTGAGTCAAGATTTTTTGTTTGTTTTGTTTTGTTTTTGTCTTTTAGAAACAGGGTCTCCCTGTAACCCCAGCTGTCCTGGAACGCACTCTGTAGACCAGGTTGGCCTTGAACTCACAAAGATCCACCTGCCTTTGCCTCCCAAGTGCTAGGATTAAAGGCGTGCGCCACCACGCCCAGCGAGTCAAGGTTTTTTTATTGCACATTCTGACCCTAGAGTGATTTCTTCAAGCTCTACTTCGCTTTCTTGTAGAGATTTACACGGATGGCAAATCTTTAATGGCAATAGCCATGAAAACAGCCAAGATGAATCTAAGTAGACATCGCAAATTTTTTCCCTTGCCTCCCAGTGGAGGCAAAAAAAAAAAAAAAATCCCAATAGTAAAGAACTTTCTGATCATGTCTAAGTTTTCATGTATAGAAACGCAACTGACAAAGATAAATCATTTCCAGTTTTTCCAAACCACTAAACAACCAAAATGTAGATATTAGATTTAATTCAGATCATTTTTGTAGATCTCAACATGAAACATAAATTTTAAAACTATAGAATGGGTTGTGAGTCCTTTTTTTCCTCCCTTTCTTTTTTTAAATTTTTTTTTTTTTTTTTTTTTTTTTTTTTTTTTTTTTTTTTTTTTTTTTTTTTTTTTTGTATATGTATGAATGTATTGTCTGCATGCAGGTCTGTGCACCCGTGTCGTGCAATGCCGCGGAGGTCAGAAGAGGGTGTCGGATTCCCCTGGAACTGGAGTTTTCCTGGAACTGGAGTTACAGACGGTTCTTAGCCGCCATGTGGGTGCTGGGGATCGAACCCGGGTCCTCTGCAAGAGCGTCGGTGCTCTTAACCGCTAGGCTATCTCTCCAGCCCTTTTTCCTCCCTTTCTAAGAGGCAATCCTTCTAGAATTTTTGCATCTTGGTAGTGAGTAATGATCCATATTACGATTTTTTTATTTTTTTATTTATTTTTTATGTGCACGAATGTACTGTCTGCATGTAGGTTTGTGCAACCGTGCCGTGCAGTGCCGCGGAGGTCAGAAGAGGGTGTCGGATTCCCCTGGAACTGGAGTTAAAGACGGTTCTCAGCCACCATGTGGGTGCTGGGGATCGAACCTGTGTCTTCTGCAAGAGCAGTTGGCGCTCTTAACCACTAGGCCATCTCTCCAGCCCCGATTTTTTTTTTATTTTTTTATGTGTATGAATGTATTGTCTGCATGTAGGTCTGTGCACCCGTGTCGTGCAATGCCGAGGAGGTCAGAAGAGGGCATCAGATTCCCCCAGAGCTGGAGTTAAAGACGGTTCTCAGTCGCCATGTGGGTGCTGGGGATCGAACCAGGGTCCTCTGCAAGAGCAGTCTTACCCACTAGGCCATTTCTCCAGCCCCTCCATAGTATGATTTTTCACTAATGTTTGTTACTGTTGGTCCATTTATCACCCTGGGAGTGACTCTAGAGATGTAACTTGTGAACCAATCCCAGTGCAGCAGTTCCCTGTGAAGGTCAGGATTTCAGGGAAAGCATGTGCTGGAAACTGACAGGTTCAGTAGTTCTCACTAACCTTTTTGTTCCAAATGCACTGCATTGAGATTCTTGCTGCGACATACAAGAGTCTTATGTAAAGGATTCTCAACCCTAGCTCAATATTAGACATTTTTGCATTTAAAAAACTTTTTAAAATTTTGGGCCAGGCATGGTGGTGCGCACATTTAATCCTAGCAGTTGGGAGTCAGAGGCAGGTGGATCTCTGTAATTTTGATGCCACCTTGATCCACATAGTGAGTTCCAGGACAACTGGAGCTTCAGGGAGACCCTGTCTCAAAATATACCAAAAAAATAACAAAACCCCTTTTTTCTAATTTATTTTCATTGTATATGTGTAAGCATTTTACCTGAATATATATGTACTCATTATGCAATGCCTCAGAGGCCTGAAGAGAGCATCGGATCTGGAACCGGAGTTGCAGATGGTTGTCAGCTACCATGTGGGTGCTGGGAATAGAACCTAGGTCCTCTGCAAGAGTAGCAAATGCTTTTAGTCACTGAACTATCTCTCCAGCCCCAAAAACCTTTTTTAAATTTTGAAACAAGATCTTCCCGTAGAACCCAAATCTCACCAATCTGCCTCAACCTACAGAGTGCTGTTGTTAAAAGCATGGACCACTATGCCAAGCTCTGTAGTATACTAATCATTTTTTTTTTCATTTCAGCATAGTTTGAGATTTGGGGGAAAGAAGTTTCAGAGATAATACTGAGTCCAGTGCACTCCTCACCTAGTTCTCCCTGTTCTGAACAACTCAAATCACTGAGTATGTTTGTCACAGCTAAAGAATAGTGATATTAACCAAATATCATACTTTATTTGAATTTTGGTAATTTCCCCCTAATATTATATCTGTTCCAGCATCCCACTTATGGTACCACTTCACATCTCATCATCATGTCTCTTTTTTTTTTTTTTTTTATATTTTTAAAACAGGGTCTCCCTGTAGCCCCAGCTGTCCTGGAACTCTCTATGTAGACCAGGCTGGCCTTGAACTCACAAAGATCCGCCTGCCTCTGCCTCCCAAGTGCTAGGATTAAAGGCGTGTGCCACCACGCCCGGCCATCATGTCTCTTAAACTTCCTCCAGACTGTGCTAATTGTTCAGGCTGCCTCATTTTTAATGACCTTGATGGTTCTGAAGAGGGTTGGTCTGGTGTTTTTGTGGAATGTTTGGAGAGTTCTAAGAAAGCTATAGATGCAAAAATTCCATCCCTTTTTTCCCCTAACTTTAAATGGGTCTTTTTTCATAGAAAATTCAAATGGGGGGGGGGGCGCGGGAGAGATGGCCTAGTGGTTGGGAGTGCTGACTGCTCTTGCAGAGGACCCGGGCTTGATTCCCAACACCCGCATGGCGGCTAAGAACTGTCTTTAGCTCCAGTTCCAGGGGATTCCAACACTCTCCTCTGACCTCTGCGGCATTGCACGACACAGGTGCACAAACCTGCATGCAGACAGTACATTCATACACATAAAAAAATAAATAAATAAAATTTTTTAAAAAAATAAAAAAAGAAAATTCAAACGGGGAGCCCAGAGCTGAACAGCAATAATGTTGAGTTCTAAATAGAATTGTATAGATTGAAATTATTAGCAACTCCCTAAGAAGAAACAAGTGGAAAAATATACTCATAGGAAATAACTCTAGAACAAAAAGAAGCATTCAAACATACAGCATAGTAGCTCCTTTCAGAAGGCTGTTTTTATTTCACAAAACGATAAGGGAAATTATGGAATATTTAACAATTTATAGAATGTTAGGCATATCCAAATGTAAGATAAAATGTCCCTTTACAAGTTTCTTAGCATTTTTATTTTATATCATGATATATGATATAATTATGTGTTTGTGGTAATTCCTCTTATAAACTTGAAGACCAATATTTTTACACTTTTTATGATTTATAACTAATAAAGCAGAAACATATATCACATATATGGTAACAATAAAAAGAAAAGTAGATGCAGCAATTCCTGGTAAAGGAAAAAGACAGTTACTAGAACTATTTTACAATTAGACAAAATGATGCACAAGGGAACAGATTTTCTCTTTGACATAGTACATTTCCCAGGCAGTGCTAGCTATCTGCTCAGATCCCTATCTTCTTCTCTAGTAACTAGGTAGCTCTTTAGGGTTAATTCAGTGTAAAATCAAATACCGAAGATAAGGTAACTTTAAATGTTAAACTGAAATTATTCAAGCCATTTTTTAACTTAGCCCCAAAGGAAAAAAAAGTATAAAAGGAGATTGTTTGTTTATTTATTTATTTATTTATTTATGTCAACAAGTGTCCAGTTTCTTGCTTAGGATAATAATTCAGAAAGTATACTGTGCATAGTGGTGCAATCCTGCCTATAATGTGTAATTCTAGTACTCCAGAGGATGCTGAGGCAGAAGTATGGGGAATTCCAGGACAGCCTGGAGTACATAGTGAGACCCTGTTTCAACAACAGCAACAACAAAAAAAGTGTAGATATCTCTCCTATGCCAAGATATTCAAATACAAAAGGTAGTTACTGGAAGAGTGCTCAGCTTGAATTGTCCCACTCACTATGGGTGGGTTTTTATCGGTCTTAATTTTTAAATATTTTTTTTTATGTATATGAGTGTATTGCCTGCAAGTATGTAAAGACACTCGTGTTTTGCAATGCTCACAGAGATCAGAAGAGGGCTTTGGATCTCCCTGGAACTGGAGTTACAAGTGGTTGTTAGCCATCATGTAGGTGCTGGAAACAGAACCTGGGTCTTCTGCAAAAGCAGCCAGAGTTCTTAACCACTGAGCCATCTCTTCAGCCCCAGACTTTTTTTTTTATATTTATTTTCAGAATTATGTGTATGTGGGTGTTTGTGTGTGGGTATGTGTGCCTGAGTGCAGGTGATTTCAGAGGCCAGAGGCATCGGATCTCCCTGAAGCTAGAGTTTATAAGTGGTTGTCAGCCATCTAATGTGGGTGCTGGGAACCAAACTCAAGGTCCCTACAAGAGCAGAGCCATCTTTCCAACTTCAGTCATGGTTGTTATTGTACTGGAGATTGAACCTAGGGTCTCACATGTTCTGGGCAAGCACTCTACCTCTGAGCTGTTATCATCAGACCTCTTTTTGCTTTTTATCTCACTAAATTGTCCAGGTTGTCCTTGTACACTATTGGCAGCCCAGACAGTCATTCTGCCTCGGCTTCTTAAATAGTTGGGATTACAGGCCTGAACCACCCATCTCGAATATTAGCAAGTGTTTTATTAGATAAATTAGGAATCATCATCTTGGATGAAGATTATAATTCCAACATTCCCCAATTTTTCTTAAGATCTCAAGTGAACTTTTTTCATAGTTTTCTAGTAGTCTGCATGTCTTCTTCATAATTTTTTACTTATTCAAGTATTTCTTGATGGCCTATAGGATATAACTCTTCTCATAGGTAGGAGGGAAATTACAGTGAATAGGAAAATAAGAACATAAGAGTATTTCCTTGCCTTCCTAAAGAATACCTTTCTTAAACTACAGCCAGCAACATATTCAACAATGTACCTTTACAGGCATTTCCAGTAAAACCTAAAACAGGATTTTCGAGTGATATTATAATTTGATATATTGTTCAGTACCTTCTAGTCAAGTAAACACAAAGAATAAAAGTTCTGGCTATTGAAAAAGCAGAGCCAAAATTATTATTTTCCAATTGCATATAATTGTCTTTCTAGAAAATTTTGTAACTTAGGAAGCCTAAATTTTTGAATATTTATTTTATATCCTATAATTTATTGGACACTTTGATTCACTATGTACAAAATACTCTCTCGGGGCTGGAGAGATGGCTCAGCGGCTAAGAGCGCTGACTGCTCTCGCAGAGGAGCGGGGTTCGATTCCCAGCACGCACATGGCGGTTAAGAACCGTCTTTAACTCCTACTGAACCTGACGCCCTCTTCTGACCTCCGCGGCATTGCATGACATGGGTGCACCAACCTACATGCAGACAGTACACTCATACACATAAAAAATAATAAAAAATTAAAAAAATACTGTCTCTCCCTTATATATTTCATGCCATTGAAATGAAGGTCACTAAGTATGCTTTCTCTGATACTTTGGGCTTTTTCACTTTTCTGCAAAGCTCTGCTGTGTGGCTGCATATCTGGCATGTGGCCGACCTGGATGGCAGCTTGACTTAACATGACTCTCTTTTTCTCTCTTAAGCTCCCACATGAATCTATGATAAACAACAACTTCTTCTTCTTCTTCTTCTTCTTCTTCTTCTTCTTCTTCTTTCTTTTTTTTTTTT
Organism: Rhizomys pruinosus; assembly: GCA_009823505.1. NCBI lineage: Eukaryota > Metazoa > Chordata > Mammalia > Rodentia > Spalacidae > Rhizomys > Rhizomys pruinosus. Next base: position 1,083,344 of record VZQC01000192.1, on the reverse strand, counting down.
TGGTCTATTTTGAGACAGGGTCTCCCTGTAGCCCCAGCTGTCCTGGAATTTGCTCTGTGGACCAGGCTGGGCTTGAACTCACAAAGATCCACGTGCCTCTGTCTCCCAAGTGCTAGGATTAAAGGTGTGAGCCACCACGCCCGGCTCTATGATAAACTTCTCTCTGAAACTCAGGAAACAGAAAAAGAAATATTATTTGAAAATTTAAAGATCGTTACATCATCTGAATTATAGTGTTCATGCTACCAGTGAAATAATAAAAATATACAACCAACATTAGCAAAATCATGAGTATTTTCAGTTATAAGATGGTCATCAAATGATTTAAATATATCTGTCATATTATTCTAACTAGTCAACCAATTTTTTAAAAAAAGTCTGAAATATCTTCTAAGGCTACCAGACCATTGAAAATATTTTGAAGTATCCATATAATACTAGCAACCACAAAATAAATAAATGACATAACAAGTCTACAACCTGAGAAATACTAGCATAGTTGTCCAACTTGAAATTTGAAATCTTCAATATGATAATTTCAAAACTTCAGATATGACAGTTTCATATTCCATTCATATGTTATTTGCAGGCCACTGAAATTTGTGAAGCCTATCTTCTTATCTCAAAGTAGGAATAATTATGAACAAATTGGTTAATATGTTATTCACTTCATAGGATTTTGTGTGATTATATGAGATAATTTAATAAAGAGCTTCACACCTAATAAAATCTCAATGAATTTCAAAGAAATGAAGGTCAGTATGTGTGAAAATATGATGCAGTTTTAATTTCTACAGTTTTATTTACAAATCTTCACATTTGTCTTAAGTCCTCAAACTATGTAAACTATTATTATTTTAAATTTTCTTTTATGGGACTGGAGAAATGCCTCAGTGGTTAAAATGGCTTATTATTCTTGTAGAGGACCCAGATTCCATTCCCAGCACATGTAGCTGGTGGCTCACACCTACTTGTAACTCCAGTTCCGGGGGACGTGAAGCTGTCTGGCCTCTGAGGACACTTGCATGCACACAGTACACATAAACTCATGCAGCTATACACACATACACATAAATAAAAATAGTAAATATTTTAAAAGTTGTTTTATGACATAGAGTGATCAAAATCCATTATTACTGCCATTTCAATTATTAAACAATAATGTTTTAATTAGCAAGATATAGTCTCTTAATACTTTTTCAGCTGTACCAAACTCCAAATGAAAAAGTACTACAAAACTAGCCATTTCCCTGAAACTAAAATCCTTTCCATTTCTATACATGAGTTGTATTGCATTAACCTCAAATGCCTGACAGTCTGCCAAGGTTCATTTCCCTCCAATGAAGCTACCACCTGTTATTTTGGCAAAGATCTTAAAGCGAAAATAAAATTACTGAATGTCTCCTTTGATCCTAAATTTGCTTGTTTGACCCTGAATTTCACAGTAATTACACATTCACTGCGTGATCATCTAGGTGTTCTCGAGAATACTCATCAGGTCTTTCTGGTTCCAACCTCATTTGTTAGCATGAATAGCTCTAAAATAAGCACATAGAAGAGCTGATTACACTCAACCACTGTTTCTATCAAGCTTCTTGTACTCTGAAAATCATATGCTACAGTCTGAAAATGAATTAATTTTCAACAATGAAAGAAAGCTTAGAATATTGTTGGTATAAATTATATTTATGTAAAACCATCCTCTGGCCCCATCTTATCTAGAAAGGACTAAATATGAGGTGAAAGAGTGCCCTCTTCTATTTAGTGGCCAGGAACCATGGCAGAGTTCTCTAAAATGTTTTCAAATAAGAAACATAGATGTACGGGTTGGGCTATTTTTATAAATAATATCTCCTTACAAGTTACATTCATAGGGAAACCTGGTACAAATATTTGAAATGCAAAATATGAGTACTTTTTAAAGACTGCCATGTTGTAATATGTTCTTGCATCTCTGTCTTTGATCTGCCACAAGTTTATAATGTGTATAAAAATAAAATGAACAAAAACATATCTTTAATTTGACTAGTGCACAGGCCTTATAAAAAGCAAGTTCCAGAGTGCTACCACCACAATCGAAATTCCTTACTTAGACTAAAAGTCTTTCAGGGGGCTGGAGAGATGGCTCAGCAGATAAGAGCACTGACTGCTCTTGCAGAGGACCCAGGTTCAATCCCCAGCACCCACATGGCGGCTGAGAACCGTCTTTGATTCCAGTTCCAGGGGAATCCGACACCCTCTTCTGACCTCCGTGGCATTGCACGACATGGGTGCACAAACCTACATGCAGACAGTACATTCATACACATAAAAAAAATAGGTAAATAAAATTTGCCTGGTGTGGTGGTGCATGCCTTTAATCCCAGCATTCGGGAGGCAGAGGCAGGTGGATCTCTGTGAGTTCAAGGCCAGCCTGGTCTACAGAGCAAGCTCCAGGCCAGCTGGGACTAAAAGGGAGACCCTGTCTCAAAAATACCAAAAAAAAAATAAATAAATAAAAATTAAAAATTAAAAAAAGAAGCAGAGAGAGATGAATGTGGTGCTCAGCTTTCTTTTTTGGTTTTAAGTTTTGTCCCAAATTCCAACCTATGAGATTGGTGTTGCCCATAACCAAAGCTAATCTTCCTACCTCAGTTAAACCTCTCTGTAAATAAGCTCACTAATACGCCCAGAAGCTTGTCTCTAAAGTGTCAAGTGGACAGTCAAGGTTAATTATCACAGTGACCATTGCCATCTTGGAGCAGAGATTGCTATGGTAACTTCCAAAATACCTTAGCCCCAAAGTCATAACAAAATAAACAAAACAATACAGTGATATGCGTGGCCACTCCTCACCTTGTCCCTTAAGGACAATAGCGCTCTGTTCACTAACAGTTAACAGACTCTTGGCAGTTGGCCCACTAAGAGTTAACAAATTTCTTCAGGCTTTGTTGATACAAGGCTTGCGGAAGGGAGGGAGAGTCTGCTCCCAGGATGCTGAGAGCAGACCAATAAGAGAGCTATTTTCTGGAATGCTAGTAACAGGTGGTTATGCGTATCTGATCTTTGCATACATCAAATGAAGTCTGTTACAGGGCCAGTCACCATGACCTTGGGTGCATTGTGCTGTTTTCTTACCACTATGATGGGGAAATTCCCATGTGTGTTGCACTGCTTGAGAGTACTTATCATATGTAAACTCTGTGTGAACTTCATACACTGAGTTTCCAATAAAGGCCCTTGGAGGGCAGTGAAGGGCTCTTGAGCTGGTACAAGCTGAGGGTCCCCTGGTCTGATTTCAGTTTTTCAGGAAAAGATGCTGCGGTGGGCATCTACAGAAATTTAATCTATGGTAATGGAGCGAGTAACAGTCCCTGATAGAAAGAGTGAGGAAAGGTGACCCTACCTTTTTTGCTGCTGCTCTCTCCTGCCCTCCAGCAGCTGGTGGCCTAGTGGGTAGGGAGGGAGAGGTTAGCTGAGAGGTAGGACTCCAGTGACCCAGCTTTCCTGAGTCCTCATTCATGCTGGGGTAGGACCTTTCTGTGCTGTGGCTGCCTTTGAGCCATCAGTGCTCCTGTAAGTAACCCCTTACCCATACTCCTGAAGGTAACCACAATAAGCTCGTTGGTTTACCAAACTGGACACAGATGGAATTGTTTCTTTGGCTATCTGTGTCTTATCTGGGGTGAACGGGTGTTTCTGCACATCTTCTCAGGGAAACCATCACATATGACTCCATTTCCTTCAGGATGTCAGAGTGAATTGTATTTTGGTCCCCACCTGTATATTTATTCACTTCCCTGAGAAGATTAAAAATCCTCACTCATGAGCCTTGTGACTTGCCATACCTGTTGCCCTCCCCTGGGCAAATAGGATCTTCCTTTCCTGTCCACATTGACATTGGATTTGGTAATAGGACTTGCTATTATTGTCAGTGAGTCAGGAACAGGAAGGTTGTGCTCTTTTATCCTGAGTACAGAAAGAGGAGTGAATTAAGCCACAGCCAAGCCATCCTACCATATATAACAAGACCACAGTTGTCCCCTGGAGTGTGAACAGGAAGGAAATGGTTGCTGGAAACTACTCAGGAATGTATCTTCATATTCATTCTCTCCTTTTTCAAATTCTAATATTTCTCTACTTTCCCTTTACTTACTCCCCTCTATTTTCCTTCCCAAAGATATATGTTTACAAAAAAAGATATATGTTTACATATTTATAATCAGACTTTCTCCACGGGAACATAAGTTCTATGAAGTAAGGAATTTGTGTCCATTTGCTCACTGTTACGTCCCCGGTACTTAGAGCAGAGCCTGATCCTCAGTTATTACTCAATGTATATCTATTGAATTAATGAATATTCATTAATAGTATATATCCTTAGGTTTTCAGAAGTATATAAACCCATGTTTGGAAATAAATATGGCATTAGAAGTGTATGTTTTTGTTTTTTAAGCAATTTGCATGTTTTCTAAGAAAAGACTCAACATTAACACACTTTTCCCCCTTTTTTGAGGCCAAGCCTGTATAATCTGAGTTCAATTCCTAGAACCTCATAGTGGGTCTTCTCATCTCCACATGTGTACCATGGCACACAAACACATATACATATTTGTACACAGAAAATAAATAAAAATGTAAAAAAGATTAAAGGAATTGTTCATCTCTGAAAAGTGTCTAGAAGACTTTGTAGTTTCTACCTCTACTGAAATTTCCTGTTACTTGTACTTATTATCCACTTTTTCTGCCAGGTTCTTTTACACATTGGTCACAGGTATTTTAGCATCATTGATGGGTTTCTCCAGAGAAAGAAAACCAATAGTACATGCAGAAAGAGATTTATTGCAGTGACTTATCTATCGCATGTCATTATGAAGATGAATGTCCTGTGACCTGTCATCTTCCAGGAATGAGGCCAGACAAGCCAGTGGTGTGGTTCTATATCCAACCCAAAGAACTGAGACTCCCAGGAGCCAGTGTCTGTCAGCCAAATCCAAAGGCCCAAGATCCCGAATGTCCAAAGCAGGGAAACAAGAATAGACTAGCTAAAGTCACTTCAGAGCCTCCGTATTTCTATTGGTAAAGGTCCTCTTCATTCAATTTACCAATTTAAATGCTTGTCTCTACCAGAAACATCCTTATAGATGCATCCAGATACCATAGCCCATTGGTAATATGGGCAACTTTTAGCAGGTCTAATTGAGGCATAAAATTAACCCTCACAGTCCGTATCTGATTGTTCCAATAATTTGTCATCTCTGAATCTGGTTTTCTACATTCCTTTAGCTCTTAACAATGTTTGGATTTGTATAACTTATAAGTTTTAATATATAACAGAAAATATCAATGGAGGAATAGTAAAGAATGAGAAATATAGCTCTCGGCATGAAAATCAATATCCTTTTTATGTGCTGGGCTGTTTTATATGGGAACTCCAATTGACCAAGCAGGACAAGCTTTGACTTTCTTGCTGCTGTTGTTACTATCAGCGCATTATAGTCTTCCAAAGGTGAGCTACGGTTACATTGTGCATGGAATTGTGGCTTGAGGTGCTACAGGCTTAGTTCTAGAATAATCTTCATGTTCTGTGCTGCATGCCTCTCTCTTGACTCTTCTCTGCAACAGTAGACTTGGTGCTTGCTATCCATACCAAGTTTGAGGTGGGCATGGGAGGATATGCTGGGTTCTTTTAGTTCAACCTCTAAGGTTTCAAGAGGCTTGTGAGCCTACCCCCGGGGTAGAACTTTTTCCTACACTGGCTCTCTTATCACGACAGACAAAAGGTATCTCTACTAGAGATATACTACTAGAAAGGTAGTATCTATAATTAGACTATGTTTATCTCTCCAGAAAATATCATCTATGTCAAAATTAGCTTACAGCTTATATCTTTATAAATATTTTCACTTTGCAAAACTTATAGTAAATCTATTTTTGATATCTTTCCCCTCTCTGCTCCTTTAATGTGCTAAGCTTTCATGATGAGTACAGTTCAGAAAAATCTGTTTTAATAAGAACCTGTTCAAAGTTAGTTATGGAAGCCCATTCCCAAAAATCTTAGCACTTAGGAGGTAGAGGTAGCAGAATCAGGAAATTCAAGACCAGTTTCATCTACATAGTGAATTCAAGACCAGCCAGAGCTACATGAGACTCTGTCCCAGAAAATAAAAGGGAATGTTTACTCTATAATCCTCTTGTGATATCTCACATATGGTGTTTGTTTGTAGTAAAGTGTGTATAGATTATCTATAGCTATATATATGTATATATACATTTGTTTATATACACTTATTTGTAATATTTCACTTGTTCTTAAAGATACTTATATCCTCATCTTTTTTCCTCTTCTGAAAATAAATCATTTAAAACATAGTGTGCATGCTCATTTTTCTTGGTTACTCCCCCGTAGTACCAAGCCCAGTGATTCACACGTGGGTGCTCAATTTCTGTTTAGGAATGATTATGGTGGTGGTTCTTAGCCTTTTTCTTTCTGCGAAATGCTTTTGAATGGTAGAATTTTGGGCAATATTCTTGAAGGAATTAGAAACAAAGAAGCAACTAGAAACAATTCAGCAATAATTACAGACTAACTACTATGACAATACATGCCGTCTTTCAGTGTCTATGCAAGTATTCACAGTCGCTACATCCTCTAGTGCTACATCACCAAATACAATTGGTTGCAGAGCTGAGAAGGCTCTGTTAATTCATTGATCAAAGAGTTCTCATGTTTTAGTGGGGTTGGGGGAGAGACTTACTGTTTTATATGTTGGTTGCAATTTGGGAGGTCCCCCAGTCTGGAAATCAGTGCTTTTCATTGAATTTTTGCAACTTTCACACAATATTGTTTGATGGTACTTAGATTCCCCTCCTCTATCCACACCTGGAGACAACATTCTATAAGCTCTCATGTTTCTGTAGATCTTGCTAGAGGAGCCACTGAACACTTTGTTCTAGACCACCTTGCAAAGATGTTTGTGTAGTCAAAGACCATGGCCAGTAAAGATGGTATTTCCCTCTGGACCAGTACTCTTAACTTGTGAGCCATCTCTTCAGCCCCATTGACATATTTTCTGGTTCTCTATCTGATAATAGAAGACATCTCCCTGTGGGGCAAAGTTCAGACAAGTCTTTACTAACCATTATAAACTATTTAGGTCCCCCAATGCTTGGCTGGGGTTCCTCTTCAGAAATGGAGGTATTGCCTAGCCCTGTTTTGCATATTATCTTGTGGGAACTGGAGCTCAGGGACTCTAGTGGTTGCAAGTCCCACAACTGGAAAGTATTAGACTAAGTCTAGTACTTTAACTGATGAGAAAGGACTCAGGAGGGAACTGGGCAAATAATTTTCCTCCTTTTTCTCTTTCTTCTGGCCTATTTAGGGCATAGTTTATTCTTGAATCAAGTGGGGGAAACTCCCATGTGCCAAATGGATGCACCTGACCACTTACCTGCTTTATTTCCTCACTCATTCTTACAAGGTGGCATCTAGGCAGTACTGTCTCTTCGTGCCACTTCACATCACTTCACAGTTTTTCTGCCTTCACTTCCTTTTCTTTAACCTCCCTGTTCTGGGTTTGCCCATCCTCAATACATCAGTGATTTAATCATCGCCTCAGTCAGTTTCCTTGAGTCTCTATGGTAAGATATTGGCTGAGAAAGACCACCATAAATTTATTTATTTAATAAGAACTTGTTCAAAGTCAGTTATGGAAGCCCATTCCCAAAATCTTAGCACTTAGGAGGTAGAGGTAGCAGAATCAGGAAATTCAAGACCAGTTTCATCTACATAGTGAATTCAAGGCCAGCCAGAGCTACATGAGACTCTGTCCCAGAAAATAAAAGGGAATGTTTACTCTATAATCCTCTTGTGATATCTCACATATGGTGTTTGTTTGTACTAAAGTGTGTATAGATTATCTATAGCTATATATATGCATATATACATTTGTTTATATACGCTTATTATAATATTTCACTTGTTCTTAAAGATACTTATATCCTCATCTTTTTTCCTCTTAAAGAACAAAGGCATAAATGCATGCTCTCTGAAACACATTGTCTAGAGATAAATATTGTTTATATTTATTTACTAAAATTTACTAAAAATTCCATATTAGCGCTACTATAAAGTATGTGTAATTTTAGACAACATAGTAGGGAAATAAAGGAAAGCCAATTCCTGAGAGTGTACATGGAGCTGTCATAGGACATTATGTAGAGAAAATGTATTTATTCCCCCAATTCTGCCATAATAAAGCAACAAATTGGCTGGTTTAGACAACAAAAATGTACAGTTGCAGTTCTGAAAGAGAAGAGACCAGACATCAAGATGTCAGCATGGTTAGCTCCTTCTGAGGACTGTGATGGATAAAACCAGCTAGCCAAGCTTTTCTGCCAGCTTCTGATGGTTATGGGAATCCTTTGGCATTTCCTAGCTTATAGATCTCTGTCTTCATTTTTTGCATGATGTTCTCCATGAATGGGTTTCTGTATTCAAATTTTCCCTTTGTGTAGGGTGCCAGACATATTGGATTAGGGATTTACCCTAATCCAGTATGGATCTTGTTTTAACTTAAGTTACATCTACAATGAAATATGATCCAAACAAAGTCATATTCTAAAGGACTTGGAGGTAGGGTTTCAACTATGAATACTGGGTTGGAGATATATAATTCAATCCCTAACAGGACTGACCCTAAATCTGGACTGACTTCATACCATAGGATTTTTACTATGCTGACAGTGGATAGTTGAGGTTTATAGCCTAGCACACAAGTGGGCCTCAAGTGTGTCTGGAGTTCTGGAAAAGTCTTGCTAATTTTAGGAATGTTCATTAATGTAGGATGGCTGGACACCAGGATCATCTCAGGGCAGGGAGAACATGGCTTTGTGTGTCACAAGAGAAGTCAGTCCTTCATTCTGTAGTCAACTAGAAACTGTTTTTTAATTATTTAAAAAATATTTTCATAGTTGTAGAAGCAATAGTGTCATTTGGGAGCTGTGGAGATGACTCAGTCTGTAAAATGCTTGTCTTGTGAGCATGAGGACTTGAATTCAATCCTCAGAATCCATATTTTTTTTTAAAGTTGAGTGTGGTGGCTGTGTGCAGTGGCCATGTGCATGAAGTCCAGTGCTGGGAGGTGGGGACAGGCAGATGGACCAATGAGAGAAATGATGTCAAAAAAGGTGGGTGACTAGGGGCTGGAGAGATGGCCTAGCGGTTAAGAGCGCCGATTGCTCTTACAGAGGACCCTGGTTCGATCCCCAGCACCCACATGGCGGCTGAAAACCATCTGAAACTCCAATTCCAGGAGAACTCCAGTTCCAGGGGAATCCGACACCCTCTTCTGACCTCCGTGGCATTGCACGACACGGGTGCACAGACCTGCATGCAGACAATACATTCATACACATACAGAAATAAATAAAATTTTAAAAAAAGGTGGGTGACTAGTCCCGAGGAACAACACCCAAAGTTGTCCTCTAAACTCCATACCTACAGTTGCGCTACCCTATCACACACCTGAATCTGCTCGTGCACGAGCACACACACAAAGGGTAACTAAAATGTTGGTTGGAACTTCCCATATCACTTAGAGAACTGAATGTGACTTGCAGTCCAGATTTACTTTATGTTAAAATCCTGAGTTTCCACTGGTCCCTCCCTGACATGACACTTCCTCCTATACAACAGCTCAGACGCAAAATTCCATTTCTTACATTGAAAAAAAAAATTCGGGGCTGGAGAGATGGCCTAGCGGTTAAGAGCGCCGATTGCTCTTACAGAGGACCCTGGTTCGATTCCCAGCACCCACATGGCGGCTAAAAACCATCTGAAACTCCAATTCCAGGAGAACTCCAGTTCCAGGGGAATCCGACACCCTCTTCTGACCTCCGTGGCATTGCACGACACGGGTGCACAGACCTGCATGCAGACAATACATTCATACACATACAGAAATAAATAAAATAAAAAAAAAAGTTAAAAAAAGGAAAACATTTGAAATGGACATAAGATTACTGGAAAAAAGAAAAAAATTTTCACCCAGCAGTTCATGAATTTAACTGAAATGGAAATTTTAAAGCTTGAGAGGTTTTTGAAGTGACTTGTGATTTTGTCATCTCTCTGACTTCATTCCTCCCTCATCTTCCTGGAGGCACAATTCATCTTCATTCTTGATGCAGAACAGTTCTGCCCACATCCAGCTCCCTTAGGATCTCCTTTTCTGTGCCAAGCACCCATTCAGGTATTTTTCCAAACACATAGAAATCTCTTTTCATGACAAATTCTGAAAGATAATATTCTCTTGTTACGTATATATTTTAAAGACACTTACAAAACATACCCAGAATAGTTTAAAAAAATTACCCACATCACAAATCTTGACACATTGATATCTTTTGTCCCAGTCTTCCTTCTATTATATAATGGGACAAATTCTATATATACATTCGTGTTGTATTCTGCTTAAAATTTGTATGCATTCTATTACAGGAAATGTCATTGCTGCCAGGATTTATATGAACAAAAACTAATTCTCAATGATCTTTATCTTATTTTTGGCATATTAGCTGAATAGGTTTGCATAAAGCTTTCTTTCTGGTTGGACATTTAGGTTGCCATATTTTGATTGTTCTAAAGTATGTTATAATAAATACTTTTTGTGGCGCTGAGCTTACTGAATGCTACATAAGTACTGTGACTGATATTTTAACACATGAATCTTATCTGCATTTTTTACTATTACACCAAGATGGATTTAGCTGAGAAATTGGTGAGTTGAAGGTTAAAAATATCTCAAGGCACAAGATACCTGCTACTAAATTGCTTCTAGACACATGGTAGGTGGCATGGTCAGATACTAGATATCTTTTACAGACAATTCAAGTGGAGGACTCTAAGGAAAAGATAATTAGGTTCTGAATTGGACTGTAGCAGGAGTATTGGAAGGGTGTTGATTTAGAGACATGAATGAGAGTCAGTGATATTTCTAAAATACTAAAAGAGCCAGGAGGATGTGGTAACTAGGTATAGGAGGTGAGATACAGTGAGGATCAAAGACAACTCCTTGTTCCAATCTGCCTAACTGCACTAATATTATTTTTAATACAGAAAGAGAAGATGGGCAGGTGTGTGGATGTGAGGAAAAAGATAACTGGGAGTGGAACTTCTTTTCTTTGAATGATATGTCAATTTTAAAAGCTTTGAGCAGAATCTAATAGGTTGGCAGAAATATGGTTTGGGGTAGTGAACATCTGTTGTTTTTGCCAGCCTGACATCTGGTGCTACAGAATATTTTTCAGAAGAGGATTCTTAGGTGTCAGTCTGGTTAGAAAGAGACTTGTCTTAAAGCTGCATTTATTAGCACCTATTTTTTAATTAAATGGCTGTGTCTTTACCAAAGGTAAATGAAGGTGGGGGATGACAAAACATCCAAGTCAGCCCTGAATATCACTATTGACATCCATCACTTCTTAATTGGCTAATGCCACTGGAATATCAATACTTCCCTTTCTCTCCCTTCCTGTGGCCTTGGCACACCTTCACTGAGTGGGACACATAACTCAAGTCAGCTAATAAAAACAATAGGGTTGGGGCTGGAGAGATAGCCTAGCGGTTAAGAGCACCGACTGCTCTTGCAGAGGACCCAGGTTCGATCCCCAGCACCCACATGGCGGCTAAAAACCGTCTGTAACTCCAATTCCAGGAGAACTCCAGTTCCAGGGGAATCCGAGACCCTCTTCTGACCTCCGCGGCATCGCACGACACGGGTGCACAGACCTACATGCAGACAGTACATTCATACACATACAAAAATAAATAAAATTTAAAACAAACAAACAAACCAAAAAAAAATAGGGTTGATGCCTAGTAGTTTCTAGGGAGAAAACCAAAGAATAAAGCTCTTTCCACAGCAATTGTCAAGGGGGTGTGGTGTGTAGTCGGAGCCGTGGGCAGCTAGTTTGCTTATCTGAGAATGGGAGCAACAAAGGGCAGATCTGAGTTCATTCTGATGGCCTTGTTCAGGCTGGCACCAGCTGAGCCCTAGGATCCAGATCCATTGATACCAAAGACTTTTCAGTCTTTTGAAACATTAATGTACTAGAGAAATGGCTCAGCAGTTCAAAACACTGGCTGCTCTCGTAGAGGACCCAGGTTCAGTTCCCAGCAGCCACAAGGGGGCTCACAACTATAACTCTAGCTCTAAGAGATCTGATGGCCTCTTCTGGCCTCCATAGGCACTAGGCATGCACATGGTGTACATACATTCATGTAGGCAAAACTCTCGTACACACACAAAAGTAAATAAAAGTCTTTAAAACAAAATAAAATTCTCTTTTAATCTTAAGGAGTTGGAATGGATTTCTATCACATATAATCAAAGAAGTTCTCTTGTGAATACATAATTTTTGTTTTATATTTAATGGTTGACATGTAGGGAACATAATGTTAGGTTCTGTATATAAAATAAGAATGATCAAACTGGACATAGTGATGGTGATGTATGCCTTTAATCCCAGCCCTTGGGAGTCAGAAGCAGGCAGATCTCTGTGAGATTGAGGCCAGACTAGTCTACATAGTAAGCTCCAGGCCAGCAGGGGCTACAGGGAGAACTTATTTCAAAAATAAATAAAAGCAAAACAAATAAAAGGTCTAGAAGAGAGACCCTTTCTGTCTCTGTCTCTGTCTCTCTTTCTCTCTCTCTTACACACACACACACACACACAAATGATGGTCAAAGATATGGCTATAAATACATTTGTGGGTAGCTAATTAAGACAATAAAATAATTTATAAATTACACAAAGTAGGTAGAATAGCATGACTTTCAATTATAGCATGACTTTCAATTATAGCATGACTTTCAATTATGTTTTACATGCTTTGCGCATATATATATATATATATATATAAAGTGTGTATAAGTGTGTGTGTGTGTGTGTGTGTGTGTGTGTGTGGTTGTGGTTGCCTGTGCATGAGTGAGTAGAACCCAGACAGAGGTCAATGTTGGGTGTTCTCTATCAACCTTTCAAAAATGTTCTTTTCATTACATTTATTTATTTACTTATTTTTGTATGTGTGCTTGTGCGTGTGTGTGTGTGTGTGTGTGTGTGTGTGTGTGTGTAAATGCAGAACATGTGGATGTGGAGGTCAGAGAACTTGTGAGAGGTTGTTCTCTCCTTACACTACATGGGTTTCAGAGATTGCCTCAGGTTGTCAGTCTTGGGAACAAGCTCCTTTACCTGGCCCTGTCTTCTTTTGTGTGACAGGCAGGCTTTCACTGAACCTAGGGCTTGATATTTTCAGCTAGGTTGACAGGTCAGCAAGCCCTAAGGATCTGTCTATCTCTGCCTCTCCTTCGTCCACCTTTTTTATGTGGGAGTTGAAGAGCCAAACACAGCAAGCATTTTATTCCCCATTCCCCATTCCCTACTTTACATTTCTTTAAAGGCCTAAGGATCCATAGCATGGTGCTGGTACATGATCGGCAGCTACAAATCTTTTGTTTGAATTTTAGAACATATTTCAACTTCACATTAGGACTTTACAGTTTGGGAAACAGACTACTAAAAGGACTACGGTAGTTTTTATTTAAAATGTCCTACAGGCTGGGCATGGTGGCACACAACTTTAGACCCAGAGAAACAGAAACAGGTGGATCTCTGTGAGTAGGGGCTAGCCAGGTTTACATAGCAGGTTGCAAGTTAGATGGGACTACAGAGGGACCCTGTCTCAATAAAATTAAAAATAAATAAATAAAATGCCCAACAGATGCCCACTTACCAATCTGAGGAGTATTTGGGATCTGGCTGGCACATCATATTTATATTATTTCAAAGGGTGTTGACACCTCATATAGCACTACAGGTTTGACTGAGCTTTCTACTGTGACGCTAGTAATAGGTTATAGAGAGAACTAATCAGATTTATTTTCCTTGCTTCAATATTCATGAGTGGTTCATTTTCTAGCCATGGCAAGTGCCTCAGCCATCTCTTTTGGTCTTGAGATGTCATTTGAGGATGGCTTAATTAAGAATATTTTTGCTTCATACCCTTGGGTCATTAAAAATTGCAATGGAAAATATGATGATGGGAAAGTCAATTATTTAAATCTGTTATTAATCTGAGTTCTTAAATATGTATCATGGGATCTGTTAAATGTACTGAAAAGCTGAAACATTAAAAAGTTCTTTTTCTTCTGCCTTCTGCTTCATAAAAATTACATGTAACTAGTAATCAATGTTTCACAGATACACAGCAACAGATATTTAAATATTTTCCTAAATGTATTGCTTAAATTTAAATAGTCAACATCTTTTTCAGGAATGTTCTACCTGATCACAATATTTAGACAATGTGATTTCACAATTACCCTGAAATATGACCTTCAGAATTTACTTAATTAAGAAGTAATACCCAAACCAGCAATTAAAAAGAAAAAAAATCCATCGGGGGTGGTGGCACACATCTATAATCCCAGCACTCGACTGGGGGCACATGATTTTGAGACCCTCTCAGCAACAATTAAATAACAAATCCACGAACCATTGGTATTTATTAGGGATCGCCTCTAATGTGTCAAATGTCGATTTACGAGATCAGATTTTATCCTTGCCAAATTTCTGGACTACAGAGTATTATGAAGCAGAAACATACATAAAAAGGTATCAGGGAAAAGGAAAAAAAAAAAAAAAAAAAAGGATGAAGTTAGCATCCTGGTGTTAATTCCCAGAAGTGTGAAGCAGCTGAGTAAAGGAGAATATGGTATCCTCCAGGTATTTCTGAGCAACAAAGCCCAGCATCAGGAACACAGTATGGGATGCTGGGGTGAGGAATCTGGGTCCAGATTGACAGTGGGAACAAAGCTCCAGGATCCTGCAGGACTCGGAGCCGGCCTGGGCTGGCGTGGGGGCGGGGCTAAGGCGTGCGGAGGCGGGGCTGGTCGCCCGCCACTCAGCTGGGCTCGGGAGCGCGCGCGCGGCCCCGCCGGGCAGTGGAGACCAGGCGCCAGGCTCCACTCCAGCGCCGCAGGTGACCGGGCGGGGAGCCGAGTGAGCCGAGCAGCGGCTGAGCTGCGGCCGGCTGGAGGCAGGCGGTCCGGGCTCGGCGTTCTCCGCGCCTGGGGCTGAGGGGACGCGCCGAGGGCCCGAGGCTCCCCCTGACGGCCGGCCGGCGACGCTCGCGGCCCTCGGCATGCTCCGCCGGGCGACGCTTTTGCTCCCGCCCGTGGGCTGAGGCGGCGGCGGCCACCGGGGCGCGATGCCCCTGCGGGGCTCGGCGTAGAGGAGCCGCCCCGCCGCCCGCGGGAGAGCTTCGGTCGCCGGGCCCTGGCGGGCTCCGCGGCGACGGTGGGCGCCCGGACATGGCGGCCCGGAGCGCCCCGAGCTGCCACCTGCGGCTCGAGTGGGTGTACGGCTACCGAGGCCACCAGTGCCGCAACAACCTCTTCTACACGGCGGCCAAGGAGATCGTGTACTTTGTGGCGGGGGTCGGCGTGGTGTACAGCCCGCGGGAGCATCGGCAGAAGTTCTACCGGGGCCACAGCGACGACATCATCAGGTACGGGGGGTGCCGCTCCCGCCCGCTCGCTGGAGCGTCACCCGGGACCGCACTCTGCGTCTGGTCCCCTCGCACCGCAGCACTCTGCTGTTCCCGGGTTCCAGGGAAGGTCGGTCCGCAGGTCATTGGCTTCCCTGGCTTGATGTCTTTCCCCATCCCGTCAAAACTAGGAAACTTGTCACCAGGGTATGTGGGTAGCACTTTTTCCTTTTTTTAAATTCTGTGATTGGTTTCTAATTAAACGAAATCTCATAAGAGCCTGGGGTAGGGAGTCCTTTACTTAAGGAGAACTAAGCTGAGCACCGCAAAGCAAGCATTGACTGGTCCTGGGGAGCGCATCGCAGTGGCGTCCTGGAGGGTGCTTTGCCTCCTGGCTACAATGATTAGTTCGGATTTCACTCCCTGCAGTTAGCGGTAGACTGCAAAGAAACTCAGGTAACCTTCAGGAAATTCACTGGAGGTTAAATTTTTCACACCAGAAGGCAGTTTGGGGGCGGGAGGGGCGTGTCATATGGAAAAAGCTGGTAGATAACGGGCGCCACTGATTTCCAGTTCTGTTGATTCATCATTAAAGTACTCACTTAACTTTACTTAACTATTTTTACTTGAAATTGGGCATATCAAATCAGGATCACGCTTTGATGTCTTTAGGCAAGAAGCTCTGGCGCCTGAATTCCATGAAGTTCTGCTTTAGCTCTCTGTACATGTGTGTACAAGGCAAGGAGGCCCAGGAATAAAGATAAAGAAAATGAGAACATGGAATAGGCAGAGTGGGTTTTTTTTAATTAATGTATTTAGACACATAAGTATGGTTTTCCAGATTGTTCATTAAATCCAAATTCCCAGCTAAAACAAAAATAATAGTATTTTCTTATCTTCTTGTTGCTCTTTCTTTTTCTCCAGTTGTCTTGTGTGTCTCTTTCCCATGGACTAGATCTCTCTGTTGCCAGGGACAGGACTAGTTTTGCCTGTGTGAAGTAGCCTTGACCAAAGGACTCCTCCACATACTGTTAGTGCCTTTTTGGTCAAATCCAGTAAGTTGTGCAGGTGCAAAGAATACTGAGGTCCTCATAGAGCAATTAGGTTGTTTTTACTTTTTAGGAGAGCAGTATTGTATTGGGACTTTCCAAAACTAGATGTGATTTATTTAAGGGAAGATTAAGTTTTCTTTCATTCTAGTAGCAGTAATTAGAAGCTGTGTTGTATGTCCAATTGCTTGAAAGTTTTGTTTTGTTTTTGGTTTTGTTTTGTTTTGCAGTTCTGAGGATTGAACCCAGGGGCCTCATGCATACTAATCGAGTGCTCTACCACTGGGAGACTTTGCCTTGAGTTTTTATATTTGGTTTTGGTAAACTGTGAGGAAAGTCTTGCTTTTGCCTTCTAGAATGTTTACACAACACATACATCTCAAACATTTCAAAATGGCAAACAGACTCTACATGCCTATGATTTTATGCAAATGATACAGTCTTAAATAATTTAAAATAATGGAAAGGGATTTTTCTGAAAACCTGTAATGGGCAGTAAAATCCGAACTACATGGTGTAGTAAAAATTGTGGCACATTTAATACAATATTCGAATATAATTTAGAATCAAAGTGCTTTAGAAATTGTATATCACATATTAATGACAGATATTAATGACAGAGTATTCTTTTTTAATTATTTATTTATTATTTTTGTATGTGTATGAATGCATGTAGGTTTGTGCACCCATGTTGTGCAATGCCGTGGAGGTCAGAAGAGGGTCTCGGATTCCCCTGGAACTGGAGTTCTCCTGGAATTGGAGTTACAGACGGTTCTTAGCCGCCATGTGGGTGCTGGGGATTGAACCCGGATCCTCTGCAAGAGCAGTCGGTGCTCTTAATCGCTAGGCTATTTCTCCAGCCCCAGATTATTCTTATGAACTAAAGCAGGCAAACGTTAGAACCTCAGGGTTTTTTCTGATTTATTTCAGTGATTGACTTCTAGGTACAGAAACTATTTCAGTAATTTTTCAGTTATTTCAAAGAAGATACAGTATGCAGAAATGTGATGGATATTGGAAAAAAAAACTTTATGGTATTGGCCTTAACAATAAAAAAAATTCCTTTATTTGCTTAAAACTTCCTTGAAACTTATTGGTGAACTCTAACTTGATCTGAGGCTAAGACTGCTCCAAAATGAACAGGTCATTGTCTTTAGGTTTAGAAAATGTAAGCACTGTATTGGTTGGAAAGTTTGCACAATCTGTTAGTGTTTAGTGATTCTCCTCTAATCTTACTGTCATCTAGGATTGCCCAGTGTGGTTCCATACGACAGCACAGCTTTTTCATTGTATTGCTTATAATTGGTTGTCTGTCCTTTTGCCACAAATCTGTGTTTTCTACTCCTCTACTCACTTATCCTTTACTAATGTTTATTCCAGCAATTTCTTTTCTTAATTTAATTTTTTAATTTTTTTCCATTATTATTGTTATTAAACTTTTTCCATAGGTCATACATCATTTCTCGATCGAATCTAGAGTCCCAGCAATTTCTTCAAACATAGAAGTGAACTTCAATGTCAGAATAATACAGAATGCTCTGTGTGTATGTGTGTGTGTGTGTGTGTGTGTGTATGTGTGTGTGCGCACACGCGCGTCTGTGTCTGTCTGTATGTCTGTCTTTCAGGTTCTATTGTGCCAACTTCTCTACTTACTAGTTATTTGCAACAGGTTTAAGACTAAGTTTTAAAGTAATACTAGTTCCAGATTTAAGGTACGATGCATTATCAGTGGCCTAGTTTGTATTTTGAAACTTTTGCCAGTTGCTTCCCCCTAAAGATTTGATTGATTTTAAATGTTTTTCTTGTTATTCATCAAACTTTCTTCTGCAAAGTAGTGGGTATTCTCAAAAGTTTTCACATCATTTACACCAACAAAGACCATTGACGGATGTGGTGAACTTGGTGTGTTTTGGTACTCGCATCTGGCTTACTGATACCAGTCTGTGTTTTGTACATGTAGAATTCAAAATGCTTTAAAATGAATTTCATTCATTCTTTTTAAATACTATTTCTCCCTGTTTTCCTTAAAGACTCAGCTTAAAATTTCTGAGAAGCAGCTATGTCATAGCTATGGTCTTGTGTTAGAAGAAAACACTTGCAAGTCATTTTACCATATTCAGTTCTTTGGCTTCTGTTTACTCTTGCTCTATCTTGTTTCCCCACTCTCTGTCAGGATCACAAGTGTCACTAGATCCAGTGGTTAGTTATCTGTGCTCAGTTTAAAAATTTTTATTTATTATTTTTATTTGTACGGTGTATTTGCATGCATGTATGTAAGTGCAACTGTGTTGTGCAACGCCCATAAAGTCAGAAGAAGGCATTGGATTCCCTTGGAACTGGTTACAGATGGTTGTTAGCTTGGAATTGATCGGTGCTGGGAACTGAACCCCAGTCCTCTACAAGAGTAGCCGATATTCTTATCTACTGAGCCATCTCTCCTGACCCTCATCTTTTTGAGTTTTTATCATAGTTTGACATAATTGGTAATTGGTCTCTCTCTGTCTCTTTCTCTTTCTCTTTCCTCTCTTCCCCCCCACCAAGGGTCTCCCTATAGCCCCAGCTGGCCTGGAACTTGGTACCTACGTAAAGGAGGCTGGCCTAGGATTAAAGGTGTGAGCCACCATGCCTATCTTCTGAAGATACTTTGTAAAAAAAAAAATTAAATTCAAAATGTGATACTTAATACCAAATCGTATGCATGTTGATACATGTATATACTGTTTAAAGTTTAAGTCTGTGAAAATATTTGTCCCCTTAAGTATTATCATTTCTTTATGGTGAAAATATTAAAAGTCCTTCTAGTTTTATGAAAAATACAGTATAGTACATTTTCTCTTTCTTTTTTTTTCTTTTCTTGTTCTTTTTCAGACAAGATCTCCCTGTAGCCCCAGCTGCCCTGCAACTCCCTATGTAGACCAGGGCTGGCCTTGAACTCACAGAGATCTGCTTGACTCTGCCTCCTGAGTGTTGGAATTAAAGGCATGCGCCACCAACCTGGGATTGTTTGATTACTCTTGCAGAAGTCAGTGAATACCTGTGTTCTTAGCACTACAGCTATGGTAGTGAAGTTAACAGGTGAAATTCTTCATCTTCATGGAGCTTGTATCTGGTGAGGGGCAGGAAATAACAGACTGTGTGTGTGTGTGTGTGTGTGTGTGTGTGTGTAAGTGTGTAAGAACTAAGGAAAAGAAGGTGGCGAGGGCTGCCTCACAGTTAAGGTGACACTTGAGTAGAGAGTTGGAGGTGAACCTATACTGTGTAGGTCAGTAAAGGATGTATTAGGCAAAGGGTTGTGCAGGACTGTCCTGTACAGAAGCTCTAAAGTAGAAGTCCTAGTGCATGGGAGGAACAGTAAGAAAGTTAGTGTGGCTGGAATGGCATGGACTTGGGACAGTGGGAAGAGTGAGGTTCAATGAGAGACATGTAGGAGGGGTCAAATGGTGTAGGACCCTGCTGAGAGGATTGTGGCCTTCCATCTGAGACTGGAATTTGTTTCAACAATTTAATAACATTTTGTAAGTTGACTTGTAGACTTACAAAGTCACACTGACTTCTGCATTCAGAGCAGACTGAAGAGAATGGCAGGATGAAAGCAGGGAAAGGACTTAGGGGAGGGTTGCAGTAATTCAGGCCAGGAGGACGGGTGGCTGGGACCAGTCAGGAGAGATACTGGGGTCCGGGCAACAATGAAGTAGGGAGAAAGGCAAAATTCTGGATGTTTTAAAGATAGAAGCAGTATGATTAATTCAATTATCAGAGGAAAGAAAGATCAATGATCATCACAGAATTTTGGAGAGAACAACTGGAGAAGTAGAGTTAACAGTTACAGAATTGGGAGAGATTGTGGAAAACATATTCTGTTTGAGGAAGAAGGGACAAATCAGAAGACCTATTTTAGAAGTGTTACTTTGAGATACTGAAGAGACAGCTAAGTGGGGGGGGGGTATAAATTAGGCAATTGAACTTGCATGTCTGTATTTCAAAGAAGCAATGTAGGGTGGCTAGTATCAATTTGGGTGTTATCAGAATGTAAGTATTAAAACCATGGATCTAAAATCACCAAGGGAGCACATATAAGCAGAGACCAAATGTAGAAGTGGATTTCTGTTGTGCTCCAATATTCAGATGTAGGGGAAATGAAAGGAAATATAAGGAACGTAACCAGAGAAGCAGGAGGAAAAGCAAAGGAGTGTGGGACATGGGAGACAAGTGAGGACCATTTCCAGAAGAAAGGACTGACCAGCAGCTGTGTTGAATATGACCAGGCTTGCTCCACATCAGTGCAGATGTTAACTGTCTTGCAGTTATGACATTATAATAGGGCCTGCCAGGAGAATGTTGTGTCCAAATGATCAGGGGAAAGGGGGTGCAGGAAGACAAAATAGGTTATTATTAATACATGAAACTGGCACCCTTCAAGATTTATTCCATCAGCCCCTATTTTACTTCTTTATTTAAAAAAAAAAGGCACATGGCTGACAGCCCTAAATTTGTGCTACTCACACATGTCTTCAGACTAACAATACTAACATTATCTGGAATTTATTAGAAATACAGATTCTCTTGTCTTACACTGTGAGTCATCTTTCCATCATTGTGGCAGAATACCTGAAAAAGAACTCAAAAGTAGAAGAGATATATTTGGGTTTATGCTTTTCAGAGATTTCAGTCCCAGTTGGCTGTCTTTGTTGCTTTGGGCCTAAGGCATTATAGACTATCTTGACACAGATCAAATATCAGCCAAGGCTGCTTACTTCATGGCAGCCAGGAAGCAGTGAGAGAGAAGGGGAAAGGAAGAAGAGCAGAAGGGAGGGGACAATGAGAGCAAGGGGACAGCAGGAAAGGAGAGGGGGGGGAGCCAGGGAATCATGTGCCCGCTTCACTCCCCAACCAAAGAAGATGTTCATTCTCCAGATCCACTAGAATTTCCATTTTGTATCCTTTGGGAGCATGTTCTCCATCAGGATATACAGTATTAGACACCACTATCCCTAGTGTGGAAGGGTGTATTACATACACATTTCCATACATGGTTGGGGAATAACTGTTGACATCAGCAGTTTTTACTTAATGTAATGTTTTTTCTAGTATATTTAGCTTAGCCACTAGACAAAAGGCATGTTTTACAGCCATATTTTACAGGAACTGTGTAGAAGTTTGAGTTCAATATAATTGGTGTTATGAAAGGTCTAGGTTCCCTCTTAGAGTTTTATTGTTATTTTAAATGAGTAATACGTATTATAGTAAATTAAAAGCCATAGAAAAGTATTTATACATACTCTTGCAATCTAGAAATATTGCTGGGGCTGGAGAGGTGGCTCAGCAGTTAAGAGCACTAACTGTTCTTGCAGAGGACCCAGGTTCGATTTCCAGCACCCATGTGGTGGCTAACAACCAACTTTCTGTAACTCCAGTTCCAGAGGAGTCCTACACCCTCTTCTGACCTCTGTGGGCATTACATGACACAGGTAACCTTACACACATGGCAATACACTCATACACAAAAATTAAAAATAATAAATTATTTTTAAAAATAGAAATATTGCTGGTGCTGGAGAGATGGCCTAGCGGTTAAGAGCGCCAACCGCTCTTACAGAGGACCGGGGTTCGATCCCCAGCACCCACATGGCGGCCGAGAGCCGTCTGAAACTCCAATTCCAGGAGAACTCCAGTTCCAGGGGAATCCGACACCCTCTTCTGACCTCCGCGGCATTGCACGACACGGGTGCACAAACTTGCATGCAGACAGTACATTCATACACATACGGAAATAAATAAAAATAAAAAAAAAATAAAAAAAAATAGAAATATTGCTATTGCCATATTGAATTTTAGATTATTGCATAGTAAGCTTTTTAAATTATGTGTAACCTTAAATCAGTGAGGTCACATTATGTGGAATATATTGGATTATGGATTTTTACTTAGTATTATAACAAATGCTTTCCCTAATATGAAAAATCCTTGCCAGGCATGGTGGCGCACGCCTTTAGTCCCAGCACTCAGGAGGTAGAGACAGGCAGATCTCTGTGAGTTCAAGGCCAGCCTGGTCTACAGAGCAAGTTGCAGGCCAGCTGGGACTAAAGTGAGACCCTGTCTCAAAAAGACCAAAAAAAAAAAAATCCTCATACATACTTTTAAAGACTACGTGAGAAAGCACTCTGAGGTATACCCTAATTAGGGAACCACTTTTTTTTTAAGAAAACGAGTTTTATTTTTATAATAATATTCTAATAAAAATATTATCATAACATTACTCCGCTTCCTCTGGGCCTTGAGTAGCAGGCGTGTCGTAGAGTCCTGCATAGCAGCTCCTTGAGGTAGCTATGGGGGACCCCGCTGCCCAGCCTGCAGTCGGTCCATTCTGTCAGAGGTGCCTACTAAACCTTTCCTCAACTCAGGCTGGAACTTCTCCCCTCCATGGAGCAGAGGGCAGCCAGTCATGCCCCAGACTGACACATGGGAGGCCAATGGACACAGGGCCTACAGAGCCTGTCTAGAGGGTCTGGCCAGGCCTGTGTGCTGAGTAACGTGTGGGGCTGAGAAGGCCTCAGAATGGCACAGTGACAGACAGCTGAGAACTCACCTTGATGGGCACCTCTGCAGGGGAGATGGGCAGCATCAGACAGATAAGGGCTTAGAGCTCTGCAGGGCTTCTGGGTGGAGATGGCCACCCCAGTGAGGGGATCTGGGCAGCTAGCTGATGACACCATCACAGAGAAGTACTGTCATTGTCTCTGTAAGTGGGATCACTGACTAAAGTCAGTCTTTAAGTCAAAAGTAGGTTTGGGGTTCTTGACAACAGTCTCTGTGAAGAAAAATACACCAATATCCAGAAATCACCTTCATAGCAGAACTTCAGCAGAACACGTGTTGCACTGCTCCGACTAAATGACCAGGAGGGGCTCCCCAGGGTGGGAATTGTTTCTTAAAGGTTGGACTTTTTGGTGCTTTTAAGGGTTTTACTGTCATAAAGGATGGAATGAAGTAATTTTCTTAAGAATTTTTCTGCATTAAGGATTGTTTTATTCAAATTTTCTTTTTAACTTTAGCAGCTTCTTGAGAAATTCAGTTAACGAATATTGATTAAATAATTACTAGTTTTCTTATGTTTTAGGGTTTAAGATGAACAACAAAAGGGTAACACAACCCCTCTCTCCTGGCATGTAAATTCTAGTGGGAGTAGGATAATACATGTAGGCCAGGCGTGGCAGTGACGCCTTTAATCCCAACACTCTGGAGGCAGAGGCAGGTGGATCTCTGTGAGGTCAAGGCCAGTCTGTTCTACATAGTGAGCTCCAGGCCAGTTGAGACTAAAGGGAGACAGTGTCTCAAAAAGACCCCCCCCAAAAAAGATAATACATATACAATAGTAGTTTTAGATAGTTGATAATTGCTATAAATACATTAACATCATGAATAGAATATGTAAAAAATGGTAGTTAGGAAGGCTTCTTAGACCAAAGGTATATTTGACCTAATGCATGGATGAAGCAAAGGTTTGGGAAGTCATTCTAAACAAAAAGTTGGAAAGCATAGTGAGCTTGACCTTTTTTTTAATTTTTTTAAATTTATGTTTGTATGTGTATGAATGTACTGTCTGCATGTAGGTTTGTGCACCTGAGTCGTGAGCTTGACCTTTTTACAGGACAGAAAGGCTTGTGTTGCTAGAGTGAACAAGAGGGAGATGGTAGAAGCTGAGAGTAGAGAACACTGTGAGGGCCTTAAGTACAGTCTAGATGTTAGGGTTTCACTCCAAGTCAATAGGAAGATATTGGAGAGTTTAACCAAGTGAACAATAAGGTCAGATTTATGTTGCTTTAAAAGATCACTCTGAGGCTGTAGAGATGGCTCAGTGGGTAGAGTTTGCTATGCAAGCCTAATGACCTGAGTTCAATCCCTAAAACCCACATAAAAATAGGAGAGAACTGAGTCTACCAAGTTGCTCTCTGATCTGTGGGCTGTCACACACCCACCACCCCTGACCTGCATCACAGTAATAATAAATGAAATAAAAAATTTAAAAAGATCGTTCTGGCTATATCGAGAAGACTCTTAAGGAAAGCAGTTCAGGGGGAAAGGTGGGTGGCCACGGGGCTATTGAAGTAGTCCTGGTGTAAAATGAAGACTGCCACAGAGATGAGGTCCATGATAGAGGCCAGAAGACAGGCTAGCGGAATCATGTGATAGTGAGAAAAAGTTTTCATCTGAGCAGTGGGTGGTGATACATTTGCTAAAGAGAGGAGCAGATTGCAGGGTTAGTAAGGAAGAAATAAAATTCTCCTTTGCATCTTGAATTGAGCTACTCAAGACACATTGCTGGAGCTAGAGGTAAGATTTTGGCGGGGTGGGGGTGGGGTTGTTTCACTATGTATGCATTTAAAGTCACCTGGTAAAGGAAGGGCAGACAGCTAAGATAAGCCTTCTAACACTTAATAGTCAGAGATTAACCTGTGGGAGGTGGGGCCTAACAACTGCCAGGGGAAATGTGGATTATTGACTCAGGAAAAGCTAAATAAGAGAGTATTTTATTTTTGAAAAAAGAAAGGGGATATAGGAAGTAGGATGCAAATTTTAAAAATTATTTTAAGTAAAATTAATGGGGCTGATGAGATGGGTCGGTGGTTATGAGCACTGGCTGCTCTTGCAGAGGACCCAGGTTTGGTTCCCAGCCATCTACAACTCCAATTTCAGGGCATCCCTCTATGGGCATTGTACAGCACAGGCACACTTGCAAACCCAGGCAATATACTCATACACATAATTAAAAAAAATAGGGGACTGGAGAGATGGCTCCGCACTTAAGAACACTGGCTGCTCTTGTGGATGACCCAAGTTTGTTTCCCAGCACCTACATGGCAACTAACAACTGTCTGTAACTCCAGTTTCAGGGGATCAGACACCTTCTTCTGTCCTCTGGGGGCATTGTATGACACAAGTACACTTATATACAGACAAAACACTCATTTACATAGAAATTTTAAAAAATCTTTAAAGAAATGGAAGTAAAATTATAAATTAATCCTTCAGACTTCTAGTAACTAAAAATAATTCTACATATGTAATAAGTAATCTCCCTACATCTTTTCCTCAGAAAATAGGAAACTTGAGTTGGAATTTAACAGTAGTAGAACACCTGCCTAACATACCTGAAGCCTTGGTGTTTGGTCCTAACACTTCAAAAAGAGAACAAGATCCATAAAAGATTCAGAATCACTTTGTAGCTATGTATTTTGTAAGTAAACTATAGCCTCAGTAATACTTAGATATAGAATACCCAAACTGTAAAATGATTGTAAATGAAAAGAATAGGAAACAAATTCCATATCGTGGTTTCATAAACTCCCATCTCCTTTGATGCTATGGTTTTTTAGGCATAGCCAATATAAATAACTGAAAAGCATACCTTGACTGGATACTATAAGGATAAAGAGGAAAAAAATTATATAATATTATAACCTCACAGATAAAATTATTTCTCATAGTGTTAACAATTCTAAAATGTTGAGATATATTAAAATTAAATAAAAATGGGTTGTAGGGCTGGAGAGATGGCCTAGCGTTTAAGAGCACCGACTGCTCTTGCAGAGGACCCCGATTCGATCCCCAGCACCCACATGGTGGCTGAGAACCATCTTTAACTCTAGTTCCAGGGGAATCCGACGCCCTCTTCTGACCTCCGCAGCATTGCACGACATGGGCGCACAAACTTACATGCAGACAGTACATTCATACACATACAAAAATAAATAAAATTAAAAAAATATAAAAATGGGTTGTAGATTATGAAAACAGTCATTCTTAGAGGAAAATGTCAATTTAAAACAATTATATTTATTTTGTGGGTGTGTTTATGTGTGGGTACATGTAATTTTATTCTTTTTATTAGGTAAAGTACATGTATAGATTGTATAACAGTAGGTATATGTCTGTAGTATTAAAATTGGTAGTGAGTGAATGGCATATGGGAAAAATATCTAAAAGAGTTTCTTAGGGGCCAAAAATGGAAAAAGAGGTTGTAAAATACGAATCTAAGCAAATTTTCCAGTAAAATTCCATTTACAAAAATAGGTGGCAAGACAGTTATTTCCATATTTTTTTAGCTGACCCCAGATTTTTTTTAACTTTTTTTACCCAGTTTTATACTAAATTAAATTTATTAAAATTCAGTATTATCACTATTAAAATTCAGTATTATCACTATTTTATAGCTCAAATTACTTCAACTTTCACTTTTAGGATATCTTTGAGATTATTTTTCATATTTCAGCAAGGTACCATATCTTTTATGGCACTTGCTTTCTTGTATAATAAAATATTCCAGTATTTTTCTACAGTAATCCTATAATCTAATAAACTAGTCTTAAAGAATCCCCAGTTTCTGTCATTGGAGAATGGTGTTTACTGAACAAGATTTGAGCAGTAGATGTCACTGTTACTGAATGTTAGTGCTGCTACACTATCTCAGCAAAATGAGGAAATATATGTATAATACTAACTCATATATATATATATATATATATATATATATAGATATATAATTTTTTTTTTTTTTTTTTTTTTTTTTTTTTTTTTTTTTTTTTTTTTAATTTTATTTGTGTGCATGCCATGGCATGTATATTGTGATCAAATGACCTTGGTTTCTCTCATTTCACCATGTGGGTCCTGAGAGTCCAGTTGAGTAACTGATAGAAACTATTTGGCCCCACAGCATAAAGTATTTACTGTCTCTTTACAGAAAAAGCTTGTTGATCTTAAATGTAAAATATCCGTAAGTTCAAGCTGATACACACATTGGGTTAAATAAATACATAAGTAAATAAATAAATAAATAAATAAATAAATAAATGTGGTGGTTTGAATGATAGTGTCCCCCATAGGCTTTAAGTATTCAGACATTTTGTCTCCAGTTGGTGGCACTGTTCTTGGAGGTCTTAGAAGGTGTGGCCATGCTGGAGGAAGTACGTCATTGGGGGCAGGCTTAGTGAGTTTAATAAGCCTTGCGGTCTCCAGTCTCTCTCTCTCTTGACAGTGCTTATTGCCAGATGTGAACTTTGGCTTTCTGCTCCAGCTCCAGCTCCAGCCACCATGCCTCCCACCACAATGGACTCTAATTCCCTGGAACCATCAATCGTAAGCTAAAATAAACTCATCCTTTTATAAGTTCCCTTTGTCATGGTGGTTTTATCACAGCAACAGAAAAGTGACTAATAGAATAAGTAAGCTGATGAAGCCGGGCGTGGTAGTGCACACCTTTAATCCTAGCACTTGGGAGGCAGAGGCAGGCAGATCTTTGTGAGTTCAAGGCCAGCCTGGTCTACATAGCGAGTTCCAGGACAGCTGGAGCTACAGGGAGACCCTGTCTCAAAAAAAAAAACCAAAAAACAAACAAACAAAAAACCCCCAAAAAACAACAAAAACCAAAAACCAAAACAAAACAAAATACAAGTTAGCTGATGAAAGAAAAGAGTGTTATTCCTCATAGTAGAATTCCTATTAACTGTTGTTTTAGAAGAACACTATAGTCATACTTTTTTTATAGTGTTGGGGATTGAACCCAGTGCCTTGTGCATTTGAGTCATGTGCTCTGCTACTTAGGTAAATGTTTTCAGATAGCATCTACCAATGTATGCTAAAATTGGTGGATGAAAGTTTTGGGAGAAGCAGGATTTGACTAGTCTCAAAGAACCTCCTTGAAATAATTATTGATACTTTTGGTATAGGATGATGGATTAGAGGAAGCTGGTTCCATAAATCTCTGTAATTGAGGAGAGTTAGGATAAAATGGGTAGACTTCTTTTAGGAAGAGGAAAGGAAGACCATCAGAAACCACAAGGGAGGGAATAGGATACCGTAAAAACACCAAGAAGCATAGGAGGTTTGCAGCAAAAAGAAGAAGCCTCTGAGTGGTACTAGGAATTAAGTCCTCAAGAACAGACTGCTTACTAAGATGTTCAAATAAAACCAGAAGAGATATTCATCCCTAAAGACTCCAAATTGCAATTCAGAAGCACAAACATGAAAACAAAACAAAACAAGGCAATATGACTCTCCTAAAAGATCCTAACTCCTTAACAAGCAAATCAAAAAATATTGAAGTGATTGAAATGCCAAAGAACTTAAAAGTCTAATTGTAAAAATGATGAATGATCTTAAAGAGGATACAAACAAGCAGGTAAGTAAGTTCATTTAGGCCATGGTACATGGCCTAATGTAGGTACATAGCCTCATTTAGGCAGCATAAAAGAGAAATTAAGAGGCATGAATAAGAAAATAAGGAAAAAAAAGAAAGTAAGGAAATTGAAATCTTGAAACAAAAATGGTGGAAATAAAAAACTCAGTGAAATAAGTAAAAACAAAATTATAGGTGCTCAGATGTCATGACATTCTATTCCAGGACAGTTAACAGTTTCCTGGCATTTTGTTCCAAGGACTCAAACCAGACATCTCCTGTACCAACTGGAGGACCCTGGCTTCCCTGTTTTGGCCCATCTATGCTGCCTGGGAACTTCCTCTACCCATCCCACAGAGGAAAAGAGTCTTGCAGTGCTACTATGCCTCTCCTGAATATTGTGAATTCCTCCACTGAAAGAAGAAATGTAATTTAAACACAAACAAACAAGCAAAACAGGGAGAAGTAAAATTAAAAAAAAAAGTACCCAAGATTCATGAGACCCAGCACAGAAACAAAATAACACATAAAAACAAGACATCATTTTTCATCCACAAATTACTAATCCCATAATAATGACCCCTAATGAAAATGACCTTAAGTAACTTCCAGCCAAAGAGTTCAAAAGGTTAAAAAATATTATAACCTGGGTGTGGTGGCACACCTTTAATCCCAGCACTCAGGAGGCAGAGGCAGGTGGATTTCTGTGAGTTCAAGGCCAGCTTGGTCTATAGTAAGTACCAGGCCAGCTGTTACAGGGATATCCTGTCTCAAAAAAGACCAAAAGAAATATTATGACTATGTTCAGACAATCAAAGAAAACATACTCCAAGAGAACAAAAACAAAGAACTGATTGAAATAAAGTCAGTAGAAGATATGAAAACAGAATTCAATAATAGGATAGAAGTACTGAAGAAAAACAAAATTGAAATGGTGCTGGAAATGAAAAATGAAACAAGTCAAATAAAAACCTCCGTGGAAAGCCTCACCAATAGAATGGGTCATGTAGAAAACAGTATCAAAGCTGGAGGACAAGGTCACTCAGTAAAGGCCAGTGATAAACTTTTTTTTTTTTTTTTATTTCTATATGTGTATCAATGTACTGTCTGCATGCAGGTCTGTGCACCCGTGTCGTGCAATGCCGCGGAGGTCAGAAGAGGATCTCGGATTCCCCTGGAGCTGGAGTTCTCCTGGAATTGGAGTTTCAGACGGCTCTCGGCCGCCATATGGGTGCTGGGGATCGAACCTGGGTCCTCTGTAAGAGCGGTCGGCGCTCTTAACCACTAGGCCATCTCTCCAGCCCCCAGTGATAAACTTTTTTTAATGAACAGGACATAGGAGAGTTCTGGGACACCATGAAAAGATTTAAACTTTGGATTATACCCTACTTTAATCAGTAAACAGATCATCTGCACAAAAACTAAACAGGAACATTATTGTTACATGACATCATAAATAAGAAGGGCCTAGCTCTCTGCTTCCTGTGCCCACTTGAAAATGTGAACCTCAGCTTTCTGCTCCAGCTCCTGCCACCGTTCCTCCCTGCCATGATGGACTTTAATTCCCTGGAATCATCAATTGTTCATCCCAGAGCTCAGAGCTAAATTATTACAAGAAGCAAAGATTAATTCATTCATAAAGCCAAAGGAGAACTCTAAAGAAAATGAACCCACAGGAGATGAAAGAAAAAAAAGTTTTACCAATGTACTGACTACTTCAGTTTTTGGAAAAGAAGTGGAAAAAGAGAAAAAGCCAAAGGAGGTCAAAGTCAGAGCCATTAAAGTCAGGGACGAAAAAGAGAGATTTCAGACCCTAAAAAGATGGAGTGTGAAGGTGAACATCGCCAGCTGGGAACAGTTGACCACACATATTCCATGTCTCAGGATTGAAAAGCTCCAGACACTGAGCCACCAAACCCTGGCAATCCCAGCAGAAACTCTGGTGCTGTGAAAGAAGACCCACATGTTGGAGGCTGTATGATGATGCCACCCATCAGTCCAACAAGCAGCAATTTGATGGCTGCAGCTCTCAGTTCAAACCTCTCCCACTCCACCTCATGGTCAACTGAAAGAGCAAAAAGCAGATGCACTTCTTCACAATCTATTGGACAAACTTTGTCTAATAACGGGGAAGAGGACTCAGGTCCCACTCAAAGCCAAATGGAGAAAGGTGTGTTTAATGATTGAACAGGGCCGAGTGACCAGATGGCAAGTGGGAACAAAGGGAAGCTGAATTTTTCCAGATGTGACAGAAAAGAGTTCCACTTCTCTGAGGTGCCTTTCATAGTCCAAGCAAAGGAGATGAAAGGGATGAAGCTAAACAGATAAAAGTACTGAAGAGAGAGTCAAAGAAAACAGATTCATCTAAAATACCAACTTTACCCCGTGTGGAACAAAATCAAGAAAAATAAGAGGGTGGAGATGGCAATTGTGAGGGGAAGAATTTGAGGAGGAACAGTTTTTCCCCCCAATAGTGTAATCTTACAAATATAAGCTGACAGCTCTTTCCCTTTTATGTACAGTAGAAATGTAACATAATTTGTTAAGATAGGTGTCCATTTAGTCTACATCAGCATCATCTAGCTTTTTTGTTTTGTTTTCCTCTTCAAAAAAAAAAAACTGTTATTGTGATTCTGTGATTTGGAATTATAAATTTAAAAAAAAATGGACCTAACAGATAAACAGGTATAGACCATTCTACCCCAAACACTAAAGAAGGTACAGTCTTCTTAGACGCCCATGGAATTTTCTCCAAAATTGATCAGAATCTCAGCAAAACTTGAAATTCCATCCTGCGTTCTGTTGGATCACAATGCAATAAGACTGGATATCAGTACCAATAGAAACTACAGAATGTACAGAAGCTCCTGGAGACTAAACAAAACTCTGCTGAATAGGCCAAGGAAGAAATCAAGAAGGAAAGTAAAAATTCCTAGAGTTGAGTGAAGAGGAAAACACATCATACCAAAATCTGTGGGACACAATGAAGGCATTACTAAGAGGAAAGTTTATAGCACAGAGTGCCTGCATTAAAAAACAACAACAAAACCAAGTGAGAGATATCAAATTAATGACTTAATTTTGTACCTTGAGGCCTTGAAGAAAACAACAAAACCAAATCCCTGAAATGTAGATGGGAAGAGATAATCAAAATCAGGGCTGAAATTAATGAGCTAGAAGAAAGAAAAAACTGAAATAAAGAGGTGGTTCTTTGCAAAGATAAACAAGATTGACAAAATTCTTAGTCAAACTAACCAAAAGAAACAGGAGACCAAAATTAATGAAGTTAGGAAGTCAGGAATGAAAGAAGAAACAGGGCAACAGATAGCAATGAAATTTTAAACAATCATAAGGACATTTTAAAAACCTCTATTGTACTAAATTGGAAAAATCTAGAAGAAATGGATGTTTCTAGAAGCACACAACATACCAAAATTAAACCATGATGATGTAGTTTAAATAGATTCATAACCAGCAATGAGATTGAATCAGTAATAGTCTCATCTAAAAAAAAAAGGCCAAGACCAGATAAATTTATTGCAGTATTCTACCAGAACTTCACCAATACCAGTATTACTAAAGTTATCACATAAAACTAAGGAAGGAAAGGTCCCAAACTCTTTTTACCAAAACAGATAAAGATACAACAAAATATTAAAATTATATTCTGGTCTTCCTGATGAAAATAGAAATCTCAAAATTCTCAGAACAAAACTTCTCAAAAAAATGGCAAATTTAATCTAAGATAATATAAAAAAGATTGTTCAAAATGATTGAATTGGTTACAGAGATGAAAAGATGGTTCAACATATGTAAATCAATACATGTTATCCATTATGAATAGACTCAAAGAAATCACATGAAAATCTCATTAGATGCAGAAAAGGCCTTTGAGAAAAATCTAACATCCCTTCATGATAAAAATCATGGATCAGCATAATGAAGACTGGATATGGAAAACCGATAGTCAACATCATGTTAAATGGAGAAAACCTCATAGTTCAGTAAAATCATGAGCAAGACAAGTGTCCACTCTCTACTCCTATTCATTCTAATGCTTGAAATCTAGACCCTGCAACAGTAAGGCAAGAGAAGGAAATAAAGGGATACAAATAGGAAAAAGAAGAAGCCAACGAATCCCAATTTGCAGGCATGATTCTATATATAAAAGGATACTACTCAACCAAGAACTTACTAGAGCTGAGAAATATTTTCAGCAAAGTGGCAGAATACAAATAACACACAGTTAGTAGCCTTCTTATATACTAATGAGAAACATACTGAGTTAAAAATCAGGAAAACAATCCTCTTTGTAATACACACACTGAATAAGCCTAACCAAAGTGAAAGGCTTCTGCAATCAATACTTTAAGACACTGAAGAAAGAAATTGAGGAAGACACCAGGAGATGGAACGACCTCTTATGCTCATGGATTGGCAACATTAATATTAAGAAAATGGCCATCCTACCAAAAGCAATCTGTAGAGTCAAGGAAATTACAATCAGAATACCAAGACCTTTCTTCACAGACATAGAAAAAACAATTTCAAAACTTTTATGTTGGTTCAAAAAAAGGAGAGCCAAATCAACCCTGAACAAAAGGAATACTTAAGGAATGCTGCATGTCAGGCATGGTTGGGCATGCCTTTAAGCCTTTAATCCCAGCACTCTAGAGGCAGAGGTAGGCAGATCTCTGTGAGTTCAAGGTCAGCCTGGTCTACATCATGAATTTGAGGCCAGCTGGGGCTGCAGGGAGACCCTGTCTCAAAAAGACCAAACACACACACA
This sequence comes from Rhizomys pruinosus, assembly GCA_009823505.1. Taxonomy (NCBI): domain Eukaryota; kingdom Metazoa; phylum Chordata; class Mammalia; order Rodentia; family Spalacidae; genus Rhizomys; species Rhizomys pruinosus. The sequence goes on along the minus strand of VZQC01000192.1, from coordinate 1,049,811 downwards.
CACACACACACACACACACACACACACACACACACTGCAGTAGGTACCACCATACATGATTTCAGATTATAGTACAGAGTCATGGTAATAAAAACAACACAGTGGGGCTGGAGAGATGGCTCAGTGGTTAAGAGCACCGACTACTCTTGCAGAGGATCCGGGTTCGATTCCCAGCACCCACATGGCGGCTAAGAATTGTCTTTAAGCTGGGTGTGGTGGCGCACACCTTTGATCCTAGCACTTGGGAGGCAGAGGGAGGTAGATCTCTTGAGAGTTCAAGGCCAGCCTGGTGTACAGAGTGAGTTCCAGGACAGCTGGGGCTATAGGGATACCCTGTCTCAAAAATAAATAAATAAATAAATAAATAAATAAATAAATAAATAAATAAATAAATAAATAAATAGAAAAAAATAAAAACACAGTGTAGGCATAAAAATAAATAAATAAATAAATAAATAAATAAATTGTATGTCTATGACTGTTATGCCTGCACATATATAAAAGCACCCGTGTGGTGCAGTGCCTGTGAAAGTCAGAAAAGGACATCAAATCCCCTGGAACTGGAGTTACAGATAGTTTTTGGGTACCATGTGGGTGTTGGGAACTGAACTTGAGTTCTCTGCAAGAGGAGCCAGTGCTCTCAACTGCTGAACCATCTCTTCAGCCCTGAGTTACCTGATCTTTAACAAAGACACCAAAAATATACATTGGAGAAAAGACAGCATCTTCAACAAATGGTTCTGGGAAACCTGGATTTCAACATGCAGAAAAATGAAACTAAGTTCTCCTAGTCTTAAATACAATTCACTTTCAAGTGGATCAAAAATTTCAGCATAAGACCTAATACCCTGAAACTGCTAGTGGAAAAAAGTAGGAAGTACTCTTCAACTCATAGGCACAGATAAGGACTTTATTTATTTTTATTTTTTTATGTGTATGAGTGTACTGTCTGCATGTAGGTTGGTACACCTGTGTCGGAGATCAGAAGAGGGTGTCAGATTCCCCTGGAACTGGAGTTAAAGACGGTTCCTAGCTGCCATGTGGGGGCTGGGAATCAAAACCGGGTCCTCTACAAAGCAGTTGGTGCTCTTAACCACTGAGCCATCTCTCCAGCTCCACAGATAAGGACTTTATAAATAGGACTCCAATAGCTTAGGGATTAACACCAACAGTTTACGAATGGGATCAAATGAAACTAAAAAGCTTCAGTACAGTAAAGGAAACAGTCAAGAGAAAAGGCAGCCCATAGGATGGGAGAAAAATCTTTGCTAGCTTACATCTGGACAGAGGATTAGTGCCTAAAATTTATAAAGAACTGAAAAAAAAAAAAAAAAAAACCCAAACACCTAAACACCAAGGAAGCAAGCAACTCAATTATAAAATGGGATGTGGACTATAAAAAATGAAAACATGAAATTTTGAGGAAAATTGGTGAAAGTGAAAAAGATTATATGTACTGAGTAACATAACCCAGACCAGAAAGAGACATGCTTGTCTCATTTGTGGGTCCTAGCTCTGAATCTTTAGATGTGTATACAACCTGAAGTAGCAGCAGAAGCCAGGAAAGTGGAAAGGGGTCATGCATAGGGGGGTGGGGCTCCAGAGAGGAAGATGTAGGACACAGGTCTTACTAATGGAGAAATGGAAAGAATGGTGGAGGGGAGACTTTACCTGGGTTTGTGTCTTATGTACCTGGATCCATATATGTGGCCCTTGTCTATATCTCTTTTCTTCCATGCAGTGTTCTATTTTACTGGTCATCTACATTGCTGCATGTTGTCAGTACTATGTTATTTTTCATCTTGTCTTCAATTGATGGATATTTGAGTTGATATTTTTTGTTACGAATAATTTTGGTGTAAATATTATTGTACAAATTTTGTGTGAACATATGCTTTTATTCCTTTTAGGACCATATCTAGAAAAGAATTGTATCATCTAGTAACTCAGCTCAAGTGGTAGCATCATTTTACAATCCCACAGATCACATTTGAGGGTTCTTGTTTTTCTACATCTTTGTCAATACTTGTTATTTTCTGTCCTTTGACCACAAAAGTGATGTAACAGTATTGTTTTTATTTTTATTTCCCCACTGAATGCTGTACTTGAGCATCTTTTCAGGTGCCTTTTATATCATTTTCCTTGCGAAAATATCTGGTTCAATTCTTTGTTCAAGTAAAATGAAAATTGAGTTATTTGTGGCTTTATTGTCAACCTGCAGGAATTCTTCCTATATTCAGATAGTTGGCAGATATTTTCTTCTGTTTTTTTTTTTTTTTGTGTGTGTGTGTCTGTGTGTGTGTATTTTCATGTTCTTGAAGTACAAAAGTTTCTTCTTTTTTTTGGTGTTTTTTTTTTGAGACAGAGTCTCCCTGTAGCCCCAAGCTGTCCTGGAGCTCACTATGTAGACCAGGCTGACCTTGAACTCACAGCGATCTGCCTGCCTCTGCCTCCCAAGTGCTGGGATTATAGGCATGCACCATCATACCCGGCAGTTTCTATTTTTAAAAATTAAGTCCATTTTATGGTCACTTCTGACCATAATTATTTTGTTACTTTTACTTTTGATATAGTATCTTTAAAAACATCTTAATTCAAGGTCAGTAAGATGTATATGTAATGGTTTCATTCTTACATTGAAGACTTTGATGTATTTTCAGTTGACTTCTATATGTCATCTGAGGAGTGGGCCCAAATAAATCCCTTTGCATGTGAAATATCAGGTATTCTAGCACCATCTGTTCTTCCACACATTTAACTGACTTGGTATCACCTTGATTGAAATCAACTGGGAAAAAAAAAGGTTTATTTCTGGACCCTTAATTCAAGTCCATTGATCTGCATTTCTAATGCTTTTCTAATACCAAACTGTCATGATTACTCTAGTTTTGTAAGAAGTTAATAAATTTTGAAATTGGAAAGTATGGATTTTCAACTTTGTTCTTTTACTTTTTAAATATTTTATTTATTTTTATGTGTATGAGTGCATTGCCTGAATGTATCTAAGTGTACCCAGGCCAAGCAATGTCTGTGGAGGTCAGAAGAGGGCATCATATTCCCCTAGAACTGGAGTTACAGATGGTTGTGAGTGCTGGGAATTAAACCTGTATCCTCTGCAAGAGCAGCCAGTGCTCTTAATTGCTGAGCCATCTCTCCAGCCCCCGACTTAAAGTATTGTTCTGTCTATTCTCAGTCTTTTTGAATTTAAATTGCCTTGTTGTTGCTGGGCATGGTAGCGCACACCTTTTTTTTTTTTTTAACATTTTTTTTATTGATGCTTTGTGCATTTCATACATCATTTTCCAATTCAGTTAA